>JAUTDX010004794.1:0-40515 GCA_030844895.1 Ambrosia x helenae | reverse complement strand
CATTTGAATGTACCAAACTATTCAATCAATAACAAAATAATATTCTATCTCTATACTTCTACCTTTAACCACCTAGCCGGTTTGAGAGTCGTTGTTTAGAAACCGGGCGGCCTCCGGCCGCAAGGCCAAACCAATAAAACCAATCCAATACAAAATCGCTTCCGCTTTGAATTTTATAAATCCAACTAAGAAACGACATTAATGGTGATATAAAAAAGAAAGTGGACCATTTATGTAATTTACTCATTGTGAAGTAAACATCAAGTTGATTTTAAAAAAATGAGCACACAAATATGATGTTTTGTTGCCTTTTAGTTTTGGTTTCAGCCTAAAAAAAATATGTTTTCAAACCAGTCAATAGATTCATACACAATGTCACTATTGATGCAAACGAGTCGAGTGCTGCAAATGAAGTGAAGCAAGTTTGAATTTAACTAGGGTCGAGCTTGAACCGGACCACCATACGCTAGAACTGAACTTCACACAATAACTTGATGAGCTATCATGATGTAAACTTGAGTCGTTCAAGGAGCTCGAATAGCTTGATATGAGTTCTAGCTCACATAACCGGATTCATTAGCGGATAATTAAAATTAAAAAGTTTATTAGCACTTAAGTACTACATAGAGCTCGAGCTTGAATGTGATTAGAGTTTGACTTGATCGATCTTTAATCGAGTTCAAACTTTGATAACCTCATTAACAGTCAACTAGTTTGCAAGAGTGTACAAACATAGTTGATGAACATTTCTGAAGAGTGCAGTGAATTGTGCAGGACCAAGTTTATAGAATCATAAAAATAAAGAAATTTGACTTTGATGTTTGCTACAGAATTCAACCCGAAGAAATTGGGCAGGAATTGTTAACAAAGGATAAAGGGAAAGAGAACAGACTAGAATTGTCAACTGAAAAAATAAGTCAACTGATGTTGGACCGTGATCATCATAAGCAGCGGATTTGTTGGAGATAATTTCTCCTCCAATAATTATGTAGTCAATGGTCAAGTCAAAGGCATAAATCAAGGATAACTTGATTTATGCTATTAGTTTCATTTCTTATGTAATTGTTAGTTATTGTGTTTGCTTATAAATAGCTACTAGGAACTAGTAGCAAAATCGTACCAAACATTTGAATCATAATCAAAACACCATTCTATCTCTACACTTCTCACTTCTTATATCAATATCTACTTTGCCATTTTGAGAGTCGTTGGCTAGAAACCAAAGCGGCCTCCGCCGCAAGGCCAAACCAACAATTCAACAAACTAACAAACCCAAAATCGCTTCCCGCATGAAATTTATTAGGATTAACATGTCATAATCGAATTATCATCATGGAATCATCATCATCTTTGTATAATATGCAAGAAAATCATGAAGAACATGTGAATATTATTGGAAATGTGACGGTGGAGAGAAATGCATACAGAAAACGCATACAAATCCCACACTTTGATTGTTTACAAGAATCCTAAATATATAGATGGTTATGGCGGTTACTTTTTGGTTATAAATAACTTCCAACCGTTAACCGCCAAAACAATTTAACTAACTCATTCTAATTGCAACTAAATATACAATAAACATATATGAAAGTCTAGTTTACTATATTTCCAATAACTGAAGCCACCACGAATCTGTGCAATTGTTGTACAGCAAACCTGACATTCATACAACTATTTGAACAAGTAGAGAAAACAACAAAAGCTATACACAAAACATATACAAAGGGGGCTTACACCACCCGCTCTCCATTGGAGAGCTTTGAATTTAGACCTATGCTTAAACCAGAAAAAGTTAACCGACTTTAATATCCGCAATATGCTATCAATGTTACCACTTTTAATATCATTTTGAGAAAATTACTATTTGCGTCCCTGAGTTATAGTGGTTTTTACCTACTTGAATCCAAAGTTGAAAACTTTAACTACTTGCGTACCTAAACTGAAATTAACTAACACCTTGAGTCCAAATTTCTAACTCTGTTAACTATTTGCATCCCTGTGTTATAGTGGTTTTAGTTAACAAAGTTAGAAATTTGGACTCAAAGTGTTAGTTAATTTCAGTTTAGGGACGCATGTAGTTAAAGTTTTCAACTTTGGATTCAACTAGTTAAAACCACTATAACCCAGGGATGCAAATAGTAATTCTCTCTAGAAAAAAAAACTTGTTGTTCCTTGCTTTCCAAATTATCAGCAAGTAATGATAATCAAACCATGCATCGCATACGCCTTCTTCTTGTCAACTGATGAGCAAACCATGTGAGGGAAGTTAACAAGGCTTCTCACAAAGAAGACTCCACTTTGATGTTTGATCCATGTGAATGAAAACGACGTGGTGGTTGTTTCCACTAGTTTACATAAAATACGTGTTATGTTTATATGTAATAGGTTAAGGAGGTAAAATATGTTGGTTCAGGCCCCAAATATCACACAGTAAACCCACACAAGGAAACACACACCACAAATCTTTATGTGTTATTAAACTTTCTCAAAAAAACAAAAAACTGACTTACTAAAAGCTACTACAAACTACAACTATTTATAGTGATAAAACAAAACCCGCATGCTGAAAATACCAAGTCTTCTCCTTTTAATTAGCAGATTCCAACGTTCACAATAACGTCCACTTTTCAACTTTCTTTCAACAAACTCGGTCAACACTCGATCCACTTCTTCATCAACCCATTCTGCTACTGACCCAAATCCAATTCGTGACCGGTAACTTTTAACCCATGACCCGACCCATCAAGATTACCTAACAAAATAAGTAAAAAATATATAGGTAATTGAACTAAGTCAGATATTCCTACATGCAACTATGAATTTAAGTGCAAATAGGCTCTTTAGTTTCCACTTATTTAGTAAAAAAAACAGGGTTATGTTTTATGTGTAACTACTCAAAGGTATAAATAAATAACAGATTATCATTAAAAAAATATAATTTGTCAATTATATATGACAAAATAGCTCTTTGTAATAATGTTCCAGACCCAACCCATATAATAAGTTATTGTTTTGATACCTGAGCACTCTAATGCCACTATCAAGCTTCATATAAACAATTTGACCTGAAAAAGTCAAAGTGCACATTTTGTTAGCTGGTTCTTATATCTGGAAAACAAAATTTGCAGGCTCGTCAGGGTTTATTATCAGAACTAGAAAAAAAAAAAGGAGTTGTTGTAAGTTAATTCATTTCCAAAAGCTCTCACCAGAAGCACGCAGATGCGCTAAATGAACGACTTCAACAACTCAGGCTTAGAAATGACTCTGCTTTGGGCTCAGTGACACCCATAAACCTCCAGTGCACCAACAGTCATGGAAGATCAACAGCAGTGCCATAATTATGAATCGTTGAGGCGGAAAACCGGAACTTCCGTCTCAATATGCTCAAGAGTGTAGATGTTTCCTAGTTCTAGCGGAATTTCCGTTAGACATTCACAACCTTTCACTACTAGTTTCCTGAGGCGTTGGAAGTTGGTGCTAGAAGCTTCCCAGAAACAGATGTTACAGCTTCTCTAATTTCAAAAATTTCAACTGGTGAAACTGCTCATCACCAGTTTCCCACAGGTGCCCGCAGAACGAAGAGTCTAGCAATTTGAGTACCTCGAGTTTGGGTAACTGTTGAATTGTTGTTATATAGTTCCAAGGAAGGTATAACCGTTTTAAGGTCAACTTTCTCAAAGTTTCTGGAAACCTTATTGGTTTCTTTAAATTTAATGACCAATGCATGTACTTGTCTATGTTCAAAGCTTCAAGATGAGTTAGCATGGCAAAGCTAAGTAATCGCGATTGCATGATGCTGGAGAAACAGAACAGCCAAGCTTCTTGAGATCAGGAAAAGATTCAAGCAAAAACATAGTCCTGTGATCCAATATTATCCTGGAAATCGTTTGTAAGTTAAACAATGTAGGGACACTGAAATCAGTTGGGATGGTGATTATGTCACAACGCAAATGCCTTAGATTCACCATATTATCTGGTATATATATGAAGCTTTGGAACTTGCCTTTAACAATGAGAGTTTGAAGGCTCCATAAATTGACCTCCGATAATGAGAATGGAGCATGATTTGACCAAACTCCTAAGTACCTTAAATGGATTAACATTCCAATGTTTCTGAATTCAACCAATGGGATATTCAGCAAATCCAACACCTTAAGAAGCAAAAAGGAATGAACCCACTTTGCAGTTGTATAAGGAACTGAAGGCTTCCTTTCATTAAAACCCAAAACAGACCTTGTGTGTGTGGCAAAACCATGTAAATAGATCTCACACAAACCTTTGTAGTCTGAGAATAGACGTCGTTGCTTCACTATGCTGGAAACAGAATCGGAGAAAAGATTGTTGTTTGACATTGGCATACTCATTTTTGTGAAGATATTTTCTTCAGAAGCTTTTTTCAGGCATAGTTGTCTCAAGAGATTATGCAGACGACATGATTTCACTCCTCCATTAGAACTTTTATCAGCAACAATCAACAGATTTCTGTCAATTAGACCTATCAGATAACCTTCGGCTTCTTCTTCCAAGCTCCTTCGTCCTGTTTTCTTAATAAAACCTTCAGCCATCCAAAGCCTGACCAGCCTCCGCACTTGGATTTTATATCCTTCTAGAAAGGCCCCTATATAAAGGAAACATTTCTTCAAGTGACAAGGTAGATGGTCATAACTCAAAGCTAGCGTATCCAAGCATCCTTTAGGATCATTAATAATGTATGAACCCACACGTTTCGGCAATGTTCTCCCACAAATCTTTCCGCTTCTCTCCTTTCTCAAGATGTCCCGCTACGACAACTATAGCAAGCGGTAATCCTCCACACTTCTTAGCTATACGCTTTCCTGTCTCAGTCAAACTTTCAGGACACTCATATCCCCTGAAAGTCTTCCAACACAACAGCTCCCAACTCTGGTCTTTCTGTTAAATGTCCTACGTTGTGAGTGAAACCGCCCTGGCTTGCATGCAAAGCAACTTCCGTAAGTCGGGTGGTCACAAGAACTCTACTACCATTGCAGTGGCGGACCCAGGATTTTTTTTCATGGGGTGCGGAATCTCTAAGCCCCTGGGTCGCTTATCGATCAAGTGGCCCGGATCAGGTCGGGTCGGGTCGACTCGTAGGCCAAAGATAATAATAATAAAATTATAGCTTAAACTTAATATTATTACCAGTTTGTTATATCGGGAAAGTTAAACAAAAAAGAATGTGTGGCCTACCACCTAAAGGAACCTGACAAATTGTCACCCACCTCTTCCACTTTTTCTTCATTTTAGAACCGGGTTTTTTCTTCCATTAAACCTGCAACAAAACCTTCATCATATTTCAGTTCCTTCTTCATCTCTCTCCAACGTTAAAGAATGGTTTGAAAACACTAGTTTCAAAATTCCAAGGGGTGCGATTGAAAATTTTCAAGGGGTGCGGACGGGATTAACGCGTGTACATAACACTAAAAATTTTCTTTTCAAGGGGGGCGCCCGCCCACCTTCGGCTGGCTTGGGTCCGCCCCTGTACCATTGTTATCATCAGGAAAACATATTCCCACATCGTCCCATGCCTTACAACTCCATATATCATCAATGATGATCAAATATCTCCTACACTTTAGGCTCTGGTACAACATCTCACATAGTTTTAATTCACTCACTCCTTCATCAACTGATTTTCCTATTGACACCCATAATTGTAATAACATATCTCGCTTTGAATACGCTTGAGAAACAGTAACCCACCCACGTTTGTCGAAATGATAATCTACAAGAGAATCATTAAAAAAGCCCAAAATAAACCCTAATCCACGCACGCTCGTTACAACGTGTTAATGCCAAAGGCGTAAAATCGATGACTTTTAATAACTATGGTTAATGTGAAGTAACTAAGTCGGTCTAGGACCCGTGGATTGCGACGGACTTGTTATAACTTGCAAAATTTAGAATGGAACTTAAAGCGAAAAAAACTGGGTAAGATGAAAATTATGTGGGACCAAAAGTTGAAAGAAAAAAAATGTTAGGGTTAAATTGTAAAAGATAAAATCTTTGCGTTAAAAGTAAAAAAAAATGAGAAGTTTTGGGTAAGAAGTGGAAAATCAAAATTGTTAGTGTTAAATTGTAAAAGATGAAAATAATTATGTTAAAAATAAAAAAGAAAAATATTTGGGCTAAAAGTATAACATCGATTCTTTTTAAAAAAAACCCCTAACGATAGGGTACAACCCTCTTTGCATAAAACTTTTGGTAAACACTAAACAGAGTATTTATAATTTTGTACAAAATATTCGGTCCAATATAGCACTTGCATATAGTATATGGTGGTGTTTGTTTTTTTGTTGGAAGCACTTCTAACCACTTATGTCTGCACCGTGCAGACGCCGGCAGACATAAGAGACTCGCAAACCGTTTCATTTTTAGAAGACAAACTTCTTGAAAAGTTCTTCCAAGCCTCTTCACCAAGCAGACATGGACCATTCACTTCTTACCTCTTCTCACAAACAAAACACTCTTCCCCTCATCCTCCTCATCAAAACCCTAGAACCCAACCCCCCTCCCTCCCCCCTCCGCCTCTCTCCGGCCACCTCCCTCCCTTCTCCGCCTCTCTCCGGCCACCTCCCTCTCTCTCCGGCGTCCTACGGCCTCCTCCGCCCATCTCCTCTCTCCTCCGCCCTCAACAGCCCACGCCGGCGATCCATACCCACCACCTTGCTGCACCAGAACACCTTCCGGCACCGCCACAACGGTGGCTGCAGCGGAGGTTCACAACAGTTCACTCCACAACCAAATTAGTACCAGACCCATCACAGTCATGACAGAACAAAGCACGATCCTTTATTGGTTTGTTATTAAACTTTGTTATTTTGTTAGTTCAAGCTTTGTTGGTTCATCACAGTCATGTCAGTTCAAGCTTTATTGGTTGCAGTGATATGTTTGTTCATATGTATTTTGTTATTAGTATTAATTAATTAATTTGACAAATTAAAATACATTTTGTTCAAATGTTTAGATTTTGTTATTAGTAACAGATTTGATATTTTTTGTTTTGGTCATACCAAAGAGGGTTGTACCCTATCGTTAGGGGTTTTTTGTTATTCGCATATTTGTGGTGGATTATGGTTATGGTTTTGGGTTATGCTGCAGAGTGCAGACGTTAAAAAACAAACAGTCTTTCTCTTACAGACTGCAGACCTTTGGTCCACCTCTTCTTTTGCAGATGTCTGCAGATGTGGTCCATAGACTACAGACATTTTACCTCTTGAAAAACAAACACCATCTTTATTATATCTTGAGAATTTGTATTCAGTTTATTACGTAGATATCAACATCTTTATTATATTATTTTATGCCTGAAAAAAAGCCAAAATAAACCCTAATCCACCCAACATTGCAGCCGCTAGTATCGACGGTTGATAACCACCTGATCACCACCATCCAAATCGTCGGCTGAAGTCAGATCCCAACACAATCTGATTGAAACCGACAACAGTAACCCCTTCAACTAAATTTGTTGACTTGGAGAGATGACAAATACAGATCTGGAATTCTTCATGGAAAAGCTGAGGAGGTTAGTTTACGAGAACTACTATACTAGATCCATTGGTAACAATCCTTTGATCGAAGCAAGAAAGCCTGAAATACAGTTGCTTTATGAGGAGCTTAGCTACCTTATTACCGGATCTTGTTTCAAAGACATGATGACCATTGACCAAAACCAACCACATGAACTTGAAGATCTTGGAAAGTGGAAGACAAGATTTATAGAAGCAGCACAGGAGGCAGAAGATATAGTTGATATGTTTGTATCCTGTGCTATCATCAAGAATGATTTTAAAGATAATGATATTAATGACTATGGTTCTGACGATAAGCCGTCGGCATATTCAGTGCCCGCATCCTCCCTTTTCAATGATGGTTTAGGTTTACGCAAATATGACTCGGATTGTGATGACGAATTGGGATCCTGTTTCGAAGACATGATCACTGACGAACAAGAAGTTGAAGACGTGGGAAACCGTATGACAAGATTTATTGAAGCAGCAGAAGAGGCAGTTGATATGTTTGTATCCTCTGCTAACATCAAGAACGATAATGATCAACATATTACAGACCGCAGTTTCAAAGACATGATCACTGACGAACAAGAAGTTGAAGACGTGGGAAACGGGAAGGGAAGACTTATTGAACCAGCACAGGAGGCAGAAGATATAGTTGATGTGTTTGTATCCTCTGCTATCATCAAGAATGATTTTAAAGATAATGATATTCAAGATGATTTAAGCAAGTATGACTCGGATTATGACAGCCAATTGGGATTGGCATATCCGCAAATGAAGTACAGCGTTTTCATTGATAATACTCTCAATGGCTCTCTTCAGAAACTTAATGATGTTATGGACGATTTAAAATCTATCAGAGAGGAGATCATGAGTATTTATAATCACAAGGGGAACTTGTTGCAGAACCAACTTGTTAACGGCAAGACGTGATGATGGATAACAAGTTAGATAAAGTCTCGATTGTGGGTACGGGAGGACTAGGTAAGACTACTCTGGCTACCAAAACATTCAGTGAAGAATTGATTGTAGGCTTTGATGATGATGCACTATCAATAATAGATAGACTTACTGTACATCGTAAGAAGCTAGACATAATCCCTATTGTTGGCATGGGAGGACTAGGAAAGACTACTCTAGCTACCAAAATATTCAATAATTCTCTTGTACAATATCATTTCAACATGCGTGGATGGATTACTGTTTCTCAAGCACATTCGAAGCGAAATATGTTATTACAGCTACTGGTGTCAATAGGCAAATCCGTTCATGAAGCAACGAGTGAATCAAAACTTGCCCAAATGTTGTATCAGAGCCTAAAAGGCAGGAGATATTTGATGGTCATTGATGATATTTGGAGTTGTAAGGCATGGGATGATGTGGGACTATGTTTTCCTGATGATAACACTGGGAGTAGAGTTCTTGTGACCACCCGGCTTACTGAAGTCGCTTCACATGCAAGTCGGGGTGGTTTCACTCACAACCTAGGACATTTAAACGAAGATCAAAGTTGGGAGCTACTGTGTAGGAAAACTTTCAGAGGATCTGCATGCCCTGAAAATTTGATTGACGCAGGGAAGCATATAGCTAAAAAGTGTGGAGGATTACCACTTGCTTTAGTTGTCATAGCAGGACTTTTGGAGAAAGGAGAGAAAACGAAAGATTCGTGGGAGAAAATTGCCGAACGTGTGGGTTCATACATTATTGGTGACCCCAACGGATGCTTGGATACGCTAGCTTTGAGTTATGACCATCTACCTTGTCACTTGAAGAAATGCTTTCTCTATGTTGGTGGCTTTCCAGAAGACTGCAAAGTCCAAGTGATGACTTTGATCAGGCTTTGGATGGCCGAAGGGTTTATAAAAGAATCAGGTCAAGGAAGCATGGAGGAAGAAGGTGAGCGTAATTTGATGGAGCTAGTAGACAGAAATCTGTTAGTTGTTGCTGATAAAAGGTCTAATGGAGGAATTAAATCATGTCGTCTGCATGATCTTTTGAGAGAACTATGCTTGAAAAAAGCTTCTGAAGAGAATTTCTTCAAGAAAATGAGTATGCCAATGTCAAACAGTAGTCCTTTCTCTGATTCTGCATCCAGCATGGTGAAGCAACACCGCCTGTTCACAGACTACGAGGTTCTGTGCAAGTTCCATACACATTGTTTTGCTACACGCACAAGGTCTATGTTGTGCTTTCAAAACAATCAACCGTTGCATAGAACTTCAAGGTGGGTTCCTTCCTATTTGCTTCTTAGGGTGTTATATTTACTAAATATTCCAATGGATAGCCTTGACAAGATAAGAATGCTAGTTCATCTAAGGTACTTATCCGTTTGGTTACGCAACTACCAATCTTTATCCTCAGAGGACGGTAAATCCTCATTCTCAAAGGCCAATTTTGGGAACCTTCAAACACTCATTGTTAAAGGCAAGTTTCAAAGCTTCATGTGTACACCAGATAATATGGTGAATCTCAGACATTTACGGTGTGACAGAATTGACATCTCAGTTGATTTCCATGTTCATAGGCTGTTCAACTTGCAAACAGTTTCCAGGATAAGATTGGATCACATGGATAAATGTTTGCATGAAATTTTTCCTAATATCAAGAAGCTTGGGTGTTATATGGCTTCAGTATCAAGCAGCCGCGGTTCACTTAACTTTTCATTGCTAACTCGTCTTGAAGCTTTGAACATAGAGAGGCATATTTACGGCTCGTTAACTATAGAGAACCCAATAAGGTTCCCAGAAACTTTGAAAAAACTTACCTTAAAAGGTCTCTGTCTTCCTTGGAATTACATGTCAACAATTCAGCGATTACCCAAACTTGAGGTTCTCAAATTACTAGACTCTTCGATAAAGGGACACCTGTGGGAAACCGGTGATGAGCAGTTTCACCAGTTGAAATACTTGAAATTAGAGAAGCTGAACATCCGTGACTGGGAAGCTTCTAGCATAAACTTCCCACGCCTCAGGAAACTAGTAGTGAAAAGTTGTGATGATCTGAAGGAAATTCCGCTGGGACTAGGAAACAGCTACACACTTGAGCATATTGAGATTGATTATTCAAACTCTAGTGTACTCGAGTCTGTAAATAGAATTCAAGAAGCACAACGTGAAATGGGGAACGATGATATTCATGTCAGTTTCATTCGTATGGATCCAAGCGAAGTCTTCTATGAGGGAGACCCTTTCTTTGAGTAACTCCATTGCACCATTGTGAGTTCTTCTGGTGAAAAAACTTGCTTATATTCAATGCAAGTTTCTGTACAACGGCATTATGAGAATTATTTGCTTATATATCCTCATGAATAATGAATAATGTATGGATACTTATGTGATTAAATTATCGTATTGTTATTTACTTCTTTGTCTGTGATACAGTTCATTAGTTGATGGATTGTAAAATATGCATTACACAAATACTGCAACTATCTTGACTCGTTTGCAACACTGGTCTTTACGAATGGATTAGAATAGAAACGACAACTTCAAACAGTTACGAATGGATTGATTCACATTATGGTTTGCGTTATAATTGAACAAACGGATTAAAAAAAAGAACAGGTGTGAAGAAACCCGAAATATACTTCTAACACATATAACCTCATCACTTACTGTATTTAGAAAAACAAATTATTAACGAAATACAAAATATAATAGCTGTGTATATTATACCGTCTGGAAGAACAAGTAATCTATATGTGTGTATTTTCGTTTCGATTTATGCATCCAAAAAGCATGAGTGGTCACTACACACCACTCAACATTGCCATTGCATAGATGGCATAAACCTGATCCAACCAATGTGGACCCATGAGATCTATGGAGATGGGAAACTTTTGTGGGTTAGCTGTCTACCGCAAAAATGTTAAAACCTTTTTGGTCCGTTCCTGGTCGGGTTACATAATAAAAAGATGAAAGTAGGTTAGTTTCTTTATTTCTTACGGTTGTGCGCATATAATGTATATATGTGTGGCCCTGGGGGGCAAAAGTAAAGTTGTACTAATTTTAACGTTATTTTACTATTTTTGTGAAAATAACATTAAAAACGATGGATGGTTAATCATGCATCATGTGGTGGCGTTGATAGCCAAAAGACAAGGGGTCACATGCACCAATCCAAGCATTGATACAAAACCACTATTGAGCCGCTGGTCTCACTGGAAGCAGCCTCTCTATTTCCACAGGGTAAAGGTAAGGATGTCTATATCTTACCCTCCTTAGACCCTACCTTAGCTTTGCTATTGGTGGGATTAACTGAGTATGATGATGATGATTTATTTTTTTATTTTTTTGAAAAGCGACCGACGAATGATCGTATAGAGACGGTTGGTCGTGCCAAACACCTAAGACAAACGAACACACAATTTGAGGGGAATGAGCCTCCCCTACTTTAGGTGGGCTTGTCCGTCAATTTTTGGATGCCCATACTTGGGCTCCATAAACAATATAATCATACATCGGCCTTAGATGCCCATAATATCTATTTGATCCATTTATTGAGCCCCAAAATTGCTAATAAAATTCGTTCATGTATTCCACTTGTTTAGGTTATGAGCCTATGAGATGTGTCAAAAGGAATTTCATTTAAATTTTCTTTTCTCGTAGCTCTACTACACAATTGATCTTAAGAGACATACAATGGAAAATATCTAACATTAAATTCCAATAAGATGTCACTAGTTTCCCTTTTTGATTTTATAGTTAATAAAAATGTTCAAAAGAGTTACAAAAATTACCCGTATAAAGCCCTAAGGTGTACTTTAACATCTAGAGCGTTAAGGGTGACATGACATGTTAACTTGCATTGCATACCACTCACTCCTTGTGTTAGAGGGAGGGAGGGGGGGGGGGGGGGGGGGGTTAAAAGAGTTTGTTTAAATAATCGAATGTTAAAAGTCTACATTAAATTATTTTCCTTTTTTTAACCAAAACCACTAAAAATATATGGTTAGATAAATTAATGTCAGTAAACCATTTCCTTGGGTTGAGGTGGAGCGAAATAGAGAAAAATAAGTGATGTGTTATCGAGGTGGAGTTAAAGGGAGGTTAAAGTATACCTCAAGGTCTAAAATCATACTCAATTTATAAGCACTAAAGCACCCACAATGCATAATAAATTCTGATCTGTCACATTAGATTTCAAAACGACCTTAAAAAGTTATATTTTGTTTTCTACTTCAAACCTCTACCTCACGCTCCACTTCTTTTATATAAAAAGAAACTAGCTGATTACCCCGGGAGGGTCCCGGGGTTGATAAATCTAATTTTATGTGATAACCTATTACAAACGGCACAAGTTAACTAACCACAGAATCTTCCAATCATTGCATGTTCACAGTATTATAATCAGTAATAACTCATATTCCCCACAAAATCTAATTTTACGTGATAACATGAACACTTTGTGTGTTTTTTTTCCTGTATGAACGAAACCCCACAAAAAATAGTCGATTTTTTCTCCGTTTTTTATATAGCACTATGGTACTCGTTGGAAAGATAATAAAACGCTCGTTAATTTGGTGTAATTTTTTTCTTTAAAAAATCCCGTATATAAAAGATATAAACGTTTAAAAGTTATAGGAGAAAATATGAGAGATAAAATTTTAAATTTATTTTTAAATTCTTTTTTCCTAAAATAACTCAATTTAATTAAAAAAGGAAACAATTTAAAAACACCAAAAACTCTCCATTATGATGCCACGTGACACAAGGTTGAAGCCTCCATTGCACGCCACGTCAGCAAAAGTCTTTTCTTTTATATATATATATAGATTGTGTGTGTTTCCCCCACCAGCTTGATCCGAAAGAGTCGTTCTCCATGAACTAAAACACTCGGACACCTCTTCTCCAATGTATAATGTATTGGAGGTGCTCTTATATCATTTTATAATTTCTCTTTTATTTCGGTGATGATTATAAGAAAAAGTATGTGGTCGATTTGTAAAGATATAGGAGAAATTTGGCTTGTGAATTGACATTTATCCAATTATTTGTCGACAGCTTCCAATTTCAACTTTGGTTGGGGACCTCATTGCCTAAATGATTGGCAATTTGGCATAGATCTTCAAGTGCGACTAATAGCATTTACCTAATGTTCCCCCTAGTCATTTGTCTTATTTGATGTTTTTAATAATTTTAAAGGATGTTATATAACAATTATAGAATTGAGACGTAATAACTTATGATAGCCTCTTGGAATGATAATTTGGTCTTCTAAGCGGACCGCGTTTGTAAGTTAACTGGCCAAACTGAAAATGAACCTAAAACGTCGACACAATTCTGTAAATCGTGTCAGACCAATAAACCCGAATATAATACGATTTTTCATGACTTGGCACGAACACGCCATGTTTTACCCCGTTTTTCATTTTTATTTAAAAAAAATTGTTTGCATATTAATACTATAACTGTGTTTAACATTACAAATTTACAATCGTAAACATATTTAAAACTTGACACTTGTTTCTTTTCTATCTTTTAAATATTGGTACGAACTACCAAATCAATTTAAGTAAATAACAAAATAATTATTAAAAAAAAGTATATGACTAAACATGTCAAACCGTCATGTGGACCCGAATACAACTTATTTAACTAAATGTATTCGCGGTTTCGACCCAAAACCAACTCTAACTCGTGTAAACTAAACGCAAATCGTTAAATTAATCTCAGATTTATGACATATTTATCGATCAGAATGTCATGTTACATGTTTTGACTTTTCGAATATATCAAATACAACATATGTCATACTCTCAGATTTCATCTATTTACCCTGAAGAGGTATAAAGCATCGATTCTGAATCACACATAATGAGACGCGACTCCAACAAGGGGCCGAGTCTCATAAATACCCCAAAAGTCCGGTACATCAAGTACATAAAATGGGCCAGAGGTCAAAAGCACCGAGGGTTAGTACTACTAGGCCGAATGATAGTACAACATTTCTAACTAGTATAAATACCCCCTCAAAAGTACAAGTAATACACGTACACATACACTCCGAACCTCTATCTCTATCTACATTTTCTCTCAATAAACAAATACTTATCCTCATGCTGGAGAGTGGTCACAAAGAGGCCCTCCATTCTTCCCTGTGACGAGCCTAACGGTTTTTGCTAGTTTTGCAGGTATAATCCTAGAGATCTAATCAAGTTGGTCTTCTCTTCTGTAGTTGACAGGTAAGAACTAACTTTTGGATCTTCATATCCAAAACGCTTAGAAAAAGATATAGCCCAAAAGGGTTGGTCAAAAATCAACTTTACGGGGAGCTAAAAAATTGTCCATAAAATGATGAGAGACCCAAACTGTTGGATAATCTCAATAGTTTTAATGGTTAACATTTTCTAATTCCAAAATCTACCTCAGGTTATTTGTAATGCTTTTATCCGTTTTCATTGTAGTGTCATAAAGTGATTTCTATATTTAACGTTTTATTCTAATTTTTACATGTTAACGTGCATGGTTCAACGTTTGTACGTCTACTTTTCGTTCGGTTTAGCAGTCACGTTGCAAAACGCATGACCTAAATACCGGACCAACTCAATATGCGATTAAATATTATTTGTATTTATATGTGTTACGCTCCAAATTAAACCAAAAGCGTTCGCTTTTATCTTAAAACAGTAAATAAGTTTATAACGTTTAATCAAAAGTAACCAATATAACCATTAGAACTATAAGAACCGTGTAAATACTTATTTATTTATTGAATTGAATGTGATAAATGCAACATGTTTTAAACAACTCCTTTCTCAATATCTCTCACACACTATATGTGACTAGTGGGTTGGCCCGCGCGATGCGGCGGGTACACAACCTCTAATATAACGATACAATACGCAATCTAAAAGACCTGTTATAAGATGCTAGTCGCACTCAATACGCAATTTGACCCATTACAACTAACCAAAACTCCATGTGCCAGTCTGTCCAACGAAATGTCACCTACAAGCTGAACAAAAATTTAAACGGCACAGCAAGGCAACCTGCAATATGACCTATTATTCACTCATTACAGAAAAGAGAGAAGGAAAAAGAAAGTGTTACAGGATGCAACTGTAATTGGCAAATAGCTATATTAGATGTACTACTGTAACTGACATAGAAGTTACTAATAAGTAAAATAATGTTAATTTATGTATAAAAATGGTTAATATATAGAAATAGCAATGTGATTTTTAAGAGAAGCAAAAGTTTTGGAAACTCCCATTTGAACCATGGAAAGAAAGAGAAACATGTTTGGTGCTTGCTGTTTATTTTTCCAGACTCACAAATGTAACTGGCGACGGGTTCGCACCGGCACAAAAAAAAATTGACACCTCAGCGACGGTGTAGTTGTGTTTGTCAAGGGCGTTTTCATCATTTAATATTTTTTATGAGTGAAATCAAGTACACACTTGGGTGGCCTCAAAAGTGGTTTAATTTGAATCAATAAGTACAAATGCAGGTTGCAGCAATCTCATGAAGCTCTAAGCGGCCGAACGATATCTTCTCCTTGTTCACCTGATAAATATATTATTAGTCGTTCCCGATTTAATATATCTTATTTGTAGTTTGTTATATATATTAAATCTGTTTCTCGGATTGAAGCTTCATGTACAAAGTGCTGACCAAGTCTTTCTTTTCTTCCAACTCCTTTGTAAGTTGTTCATGCGATGCCTCCACCTTTGTGTACCTGTCAATCAGCTCGGCCCGTTGCCTTGTCAAGACACCGACTTTTTCAGCAAGTACCCGAACACACTCACGGAACTCGTTAATACAATCATCTCCGTTGTCATTCGCAAAACTAAACATGGTCCATATTATTTCCAGTCAATTTCTATATTAGGCAACATATATTTACAAAATAAACGCTACTTTGAAAGTAAAATTCTTAAAAGTATAAATTAACAAATTGTGGTTTTTTTTTTTCTCACTTTCCCATCCGACGGTTAGGTAATATTTAATTTTTAATCTGCCACATCACCACGGCGATTATGCTCTTCACAAATTGGCACACAAGCCTTTTGCGTTTGCAAGTGGATGCATATTTTCGGTTTAGAAGCAATGGATCTATAACTGTGAGTAATTTACATGATAAGTACCTTTTCATTCTCTAACATTAATTAACCAACTGGTAATTCAATTGTGATTTCGTCTCAAACGGGTCAAACCGTAAGATTTAAGTATTTATAAGGGCCAACATTCTTTATCATCTAAACCAAAACCATCATCCAACAAAAAAAACATAGGAAGAGTTCTTATTCATGAAGCTTTACTATACTAAACGTCTAAATGTTTACTATGCTCAAAACACTTTTTAAGCAAATTATGATCAGTTGGATGTATGGAACAAAAAAAAAGGTGGAAGGAGTTCACTAACATTCCAAGTCCTTTAATTACATTGGAGTGAAGACTAAGATGTGGGAATCTCATGAAACCATACTGCTATACAATAAACACATGAATATTATAAGTCCAATAAAAGCATACCAGTAGTAGCATATAGGACTTAGGAGGATGAACACATCAGCAGTCATCAAAAGTCAAACCCATGCCAAGTTACTTGTTTTGAATACAAATAAATGAAAACCTCATTTATCTGCAACAACAAGAAATCAAGTAACCAAATTCTGAATCCTTGCTATACTCTTAAGAAACAAGAATAAAGATAAAAGACACATGAACCGCCTTCTCGACGGAACAAGATTTTTTTAATAAGTTTGTGCAGCTCAAAGTATTCCGAAGACAAAAATAAAGAGTAAAAGGTGTGAATTTACCGTTGCGGGTCAGGATGAAGTCATGACCAGAACTGGGAATGGAGATTGAGAGTTGAGTTGTAGAAGAACCTTTATGAATGTCATGGCCATCATTATCATTGCGTGGTATGTGTCATAGATCTGATTATATCTATTGTTTTTCAATATTTAATTACCTCATTCAAAATACTTCAATATGACATTAACTTGATAATTCAATATTTCTCGAGTATGAAGTAAAACTTTAAGTAACTCAAAATATGGAACCTGGGATTCTTCTAGAAGACTTCGACTGATTTCCAGCTCGCTACCCAGCCTCGTAACCTCCTCCGTTGCATCTCGAAGCTTAGTCTCAGTTTCATCTAACTGATTCGTCTTCTGTGTAAGCAAATTCTGCAATTCCACAAGCAAATCACTTAATTATTTTTCTGTAGCTTTCTCTTCTGCGTTATTTTTCTGTAAATCAAAACAACCCAAAATCAATACATAAGTAACAAGTGGAATCAATTAACCTAATGAAAAACTCTTGAAATGAATAAAATTAAAATGTGTAACACCCCAACCGATGGCGGAAACATCGAGGTGTCACGTAGGAATGATTGTTCAGTAGCACATGGTAGACAAATTTTAATTAAAATACAATTAAGGCAAAATATCCAAAGTCGAATTACATAACAAAGTTTTAAATAAAAGTCTAGAACATCAAATAATCCAAACAAGCATAAACTTCAATAAAGATCTTCTCATGCTAGTACTCTAATCTTCATGCCTCATTATTTCCTGTTGAGTTGTAAAAATGGGAGGGGTCAACTAGAAGTTGGTGAGAGTACATAAATCATGTCAAGCAAATAGTTTAAGTATAAAAGTTTAGCAATTCATATGTCTATCGTAAGTTTAAGTCTACATGAATAAACATGATATGTTGAATCGACATAATCAAACCTCCGACTAGTTTAGGTCCATCCCGTCATCCACGGTTCACCTTAATATATGTTGAACGATAACAATCACCCGCGCTCCCCATACAAGATGGTCAACGAATCTAGGTGGGATTGTCAATCCAATAGATCTATTATTGAGTATCGCCGGCTTGGCCATAGCTAATGATTATGTAATGTTGAAGCTTGTTGTAACTGTTGTTGTTGTCTAAGTCATGAGGCATTAAAGTTTACAACTAGACATGTATGTAGAATTGCTTATAATGTTGCACGTGAAAAGAGTTGCATAAACATGGTTACGTAAACTCACCTTAGCAAATTATTAAGTCTCGAGAAGAAAATAGAATAAGCGTAGCCCCAAAGATGCCAAGTATTACCCTATGTATAAGGTAACAAATATGTCTAAGTCTATCTAGTCTACAAGTATTTTCTAGGGTTTCGAATTGGGATAAATGTCCGTTTGATTAATAATAAAATGTTTGATAATTGAGAGAATTTTAGTAAATAAATAAACAAGAATCTTTTTATAAAATCTGAATTTAAGATGGTCACATTAATGAGTTTAAAGTATAAGAATAATTTTTATAGAATTATTTTCTTTAAAATAGAATATTAATTCTATTTATTTCAAATTGTCAAAATTTTAACTTTTAATATTTAAAAATACTAAAATTAAAGATTTATTAGTTTAAAAATTATATTTCTGTTCCAAATAATCAGAAATAATTTATATAAAATTTTGGTGCAAAAATATTGAAAAATAAATTTATTATGATTTATTTATGATTAAAACTAACAAAAATTGATTATAAATATTAAATAAATGGTTTTTCCGAATTAAAAATCATTTCAGAAAAGTTTATTGTTATAAAAACTCAGGATAAGTTTTCTGGAAATTTATATAATTGTTTTGATATTTTTATAGAATTTTTATAATTAATAATGAATAAACTTGTAATATTTATTATAAATAATAGATAAGTAGTTTTTGAAAAACTAAAAGTTGTATAATAAACTTTGCTTTGAGATTAACATAATAGAATTTTTATAGAATTTATAAAGTATATTTAGTATTTTTTAAAAATTATTTTGAATAATAAGGTGTAAAAGACAAACAAAAGAAAAGGAAAAAAAACCAACAGCCGGTGCCAGGGCTCGAACCCGAGTTCCTGGCCGGCTCGTGTGTTTAACAAAACACTCTCACCAACTGGTCTGAACCAGTGTTTGTGTGATAATTGAATGTGTAAACGTTTTTAAACAGAAACCAGTGGCTTCATCTTCCCCAATTTGATACAAACGAAACCCTAACTCTTAATCCCTTTAATTAGCATTCAATAGCCCCTGTAATGTTGGGGCTATTGCTTGTTTAGGGCCGATGAACGTAATGTAATAACGAAATTAAACTCACCAGACCAGGGGCCTTCGTAAATCGAAGTCAAAAAGAAAAGTCAAAAGGGCTTCAATTACACGAATCTGAGAACTAGAAACGGGTTTTAAGGAGAGGGGATTTGTTAGTCGGCGAGTGTACAAGGTTCTTGTGGCATCAATTTATACTAACAGCCACGAATTGATTCAATTGGAAGTTTGACCTCGAATTGAATAATACGCGTTCTAGGGTTTTGAATGGATTGGTTAACACGCAATTGCCAACTGGTAATGACGAGGAGGGTTAGTTATTGTATGAATCAAACGAAATCGTTTCCTGATTTAGCCCGAGGACGCGTCAATTGCTCGAGTCAATGAGTCGGCAGGTTTGACTTTTAAAAGTCTAACTTGTTTGTCTTTGAATAGTTGTTAAAAATTAAGAGCTTTAGTTTGTATCACAAGATCAGACGTGGCCTAGTGGTGAGTGTTGGGTGTGATAGGGTTTGTACCAGCTTGGGCTCGGGTTCGATTCCCGGCCCAAGCGTTTTTTGTTATTTTTTTTTGATTTTTTTTTTTTTTTTAACATTCAATTTATATATATTATACTATATATTATGTTTTACCACGAAAAATGCCACGAATAAAATCCATATGAAACGTCGAGATCCATGACTTTATAAAATTTGAAACGAAATTACAAGGTATATATATATATTTTTACCATTAACTAAAATATGAAATATTATTATCATTTTTATTATCATTATTAAAAATACATATATATATATGTGTGTTAGGCACATTGTATAAAAGGATATATAAAACGAGGGCTTTGTGTATAAAAAATTTGGGGGAAAATTTTGCGATGTTACAGTCTCCCCTACTTGTGGAAACTTCGTCCCGAAGTTTATTGAAAACACAGGGTTGAAGGGGATTGGATAGAAATTAGGACATGTGTGTTAAGGCTTGACATGAATAGAATAATCTTGTTTTCAAATAGTTTGGATATGAGGGTAGGATTTGAAATTGCAATAAGAATCTTAAGTTTTAGGAGTCCTATAAGAAACGAGTCGATGGAGTATCGAAAGAATAAATGAACTACTAGGCAACTAAGGTTTATAGTTGGTCAACTACCAAAAACCTTGATAGAATTTCACACTACCTTAACGTACCTGTAAATTCATGATTACGTTCCGGACCGTAATTATCAATTTACCTTACATTAGGGTTTTGCGTCCTTTTATGCCTCTACTGATTGTTGAGCAGGTTTGATAGCCTCCAACAGTCGTTGAGCAGGTTGTAGGGCCTCTCCCGACTGTTGGAAAGACATGATGACCCCTACCAATTGTTGAGTAGGTTGTTTGGTAGCCAACTAACTGTTGTACAAGTAAGTATATAGCAATTAGTTCACATTTAAACAAGCATGCATCCAAGTGTTATGATTATAAAAGACAAAACTTCCAATACGAAAATTTATTAAAGTGTGTCAATACATAGCATTTAAAAAGCAAATAACATTCAAATGGTGAAGCTTGTCGTTAAGTAGCTGGAGGGTCTTGAGCAGGATTAACTTGAGCAGCAGGGGCATTAAGGGGGAATCGACAAACATTCACGAGATGCCCATACCTTTGACAATTGGTACAATGACGACAAGGCACATGAGTTGGGTGGTGATACTTGCAGGTGTTACATAACGGATGGGGTCCAGTATAAGGTTTCTTGTTGGGTGGGGGAGTGGCATCTATTGCGAAATTTCTGGCCTTGCGTCTCCCGTTGGTTGAGGCCTCAGACTTGACCTCAATGGCAGGCTGGGGAGTATCCTTTGCAACAGTCTTCTTGGTGTCCTTGCGAAAGAGAGTGCCATTCTTCACATGATTATCAGTTAAAGTAGCTGCTAGGCGTTTGGCTTCCTCGAGAGTGGCAGGATTTCTTCCCCACACAGTATCTTGAATCTGCATGGGTAGACCTCCAATGTACTTCTCAATAGCAATGGGTAGGGGTGTGACCTTATGGGGTAGCAGCAGGCTCAGTTCATGGAAACGAGTATTGTATGCCAAATTTTCCCCACTATCCTGGACCAAGACATGAAACTCATCCTCCAGCTTCTTGACTTCATTACGAGGACAAAACTCTGCCATCATAACTTCCTTAACCTGCTCCCAAGTCATAGCTAGTGCAACTTCAGCCCCGCGGGTCCTTTTCTCATCGTTCCACCATGTGAGTGCCCTTTTGTGGAGGACACTCATAGCATAGCGAACCTTGAGGTTGTTGGGACACTCGCTATTGATGAAGGTATTCTCTATCCCTTCAAACCACTGTAAGAGACCCGTGGCCCCTTCATCACCACTAAACTTGGGAGGGTTGCAAGTGTTGAAATGCTTGAGGGTGCAAGCAAGGTGAGCATTTCCGTTCCCATTCCCGTTGCCATTCCCATTGCCATTCCCGTTTGTCTGAGCAAGTTGGGCTACTAGGTTGGGGAGTATTGCCGCCATTTGTTGAGCCATCTGCTGAGAAATAATCGCGGCGAGTTGGGCACTGTTAGGGGTACCGTTGCATGGGTTAAGGTTGTTATTGTTGTTATTGTTGATGCTTTCATCCTCATGTTCGTTGTCAGTGTTAAGACGATTGCTGCGACGAGGAGGCATGATCTGAAAGTGACACAAAGAAGGGTTTAGTGAGACATAGGGTGAATCAAAGATAGTTATGGTAGTATAAGGAATGTAATCATTTATTCATTACTTAAAACGAATAAACGAAAACGTTGGCTTATCAAAGATTCTAGATTCTAATAACATAGTGAAGACATGCTTTAGCCTATAAGTGAACACTCATCCCGAGAATTCCCAGGTAGGCATCCGGGTCCCTCGTCTGATTGGGATATATGCGCAATGCCAGCCTAGACAGAAGACTCAGAATACAGGCGTTCACCCTTCCAGATTGCACGTGTTCGCTATTAAAATCTAGAACTTCGACGGGATCTCAAGGTGGTTCAGGTTAAACCTGAGGATTTTGTCCTATTAATCTAAAGGTGGATAGGGATTGCAGCAGACGAATAAGAGTAGGCATCTTGTAGTATTGTGGTAGCATAGGGTGTAGGATAGGTATAAGGATAGATATAAGCAAGTAGGGTTTCAAGTAATGAGAGCAAGTACTGGTTAAGTCCCTAAGGTTATAGTCTAGATTATTTTCTAATAACCTAATTCCCTATAACCAAGGCTCTGATACCAATCTGTAACACCCAAACCGATGGCGGAAACATCGAGGTGTCACGTAGGAATGATTGTTCAGTAGCACATGGTAGACAAATTTTAATTAAAATACAATTAAGGCAAAATATCCAAAGTCGAATTACATAACAAAGTTTTAAATAAAAGTCTAGAACATCAAATAATCCAAACAAGCATAAACTTCAATAAAGATCTTCTCATGCTAGTACTCTAATCTTCATGCCTCATTATTTCCTGTTGAGTTGTAAAAATGGGAGGGGTCAACTAGAAGTTGGTGAGAGTACATAAATCATGTCAAGCAAATAGTTTAAGTATAAAAGTTTAGCAATTCATATGTCTATCGTAAGTTTAAGTCTACATGAATAAACATGATATGTTGAATCGACATAATCAAACCTCCGACTAGTTTAGGTCCATCCCGTCATCCACGGTTCACCTTAATATATGTTGAACGATAACAATCACCCGCGCTCCCCATACAAGATGGTCAACGAATCTAGGTGGGATTGTCAATCCAATAGATCTATTATTGAGTATCGCCGGCTTGGCCATAGCTAATGATTATGTAATGTTGAAGCTTGTTGTAACTGTTGTTGTTGTCTAAGTCATGAGGCATTAAAGTTTACAACTAGACATGTATGTAGAATTGCTTATAATGTTGCACGTGAAAAGAGTTGCATAAACATGGTTACGTAAACTCACCTTAGCAAATTATTAAGTCTCGAGAAGAAAATAGAATAAGCGTAGCCCCAAAGATGCCAAGTATTACCCTATGTATAAGGTAACAAATATGTCTAAGTCTATCTAGTCTACAAGTATTTTCTAGGGTTTCGAATTGGGATAAATGTCCGTTTGATTAATAATAAAAATGTTTGATAATTGAGAGAATTTTAGTAAATAAATAAACAAGAATCTTTTATAAAAATCTGAATTTAAGATGGTCACATTAATGAGTTTAAAGTATAAGAATAATTTTTATAGAATTATTTTCTTTAAAATAGAATATTAATTCTATTTATTTCAAATTGTCAAAATTTTAACTTTTAATATTTAAAAATACTAAAATTAAAGATTTATTAGTTTAAAAATTATATTTCTGTTCCAAATAATCAGAAATAATTTATATAAAATTTTGGTGCAAAAATATTGAAAAATAAATTTATTATGATTTATTTATGATTAAAACTAACAAAAATTGATTATAAATATTAAATAAATGGTTTTTCCGAATTAAAAAATCATTTCAGAAAAGTTTATTGTTATAAAAACTCAGGATAAGTTTTCTGGAAATTTATATAATTGTTTTGATATTTTTATAGAATTTTTATAATTAATAATGAATAAACTTGTAATATTTATTATAAATAATAGATAAGTAGTTTTTGAAAAACTAAAAGTTGTATAATAAACTTTGCTTTGAGATTAACATAATAGAATTTTTATAGAATTTATAAAGTATATTTAGTATTTTTTAAAAATTATTTTGAATAATAAGGTGTAAAAGACAAACAAAAGAAAAGGAAAAAAAACCAACAGCCGGTGCCAGGGCTCGAACCCGAGTTCCTGGCCGGCTCGTGTGTTTAACAAAACACTCTCACCAACTGGTCTGAACCAGTGTTTGTGTGATAATTGAATGTGTAAACGTTTTTAAACAGAAACCAGTGGCTTCATCTTCCCCAATTTGATACAAACGAAACCCTAACTCTTAATCCCTTTAATTAGCATTCAATAGCCCCTGTAATGTTGGGGCTATTGCTTGTTTAGGGCCGATGAACGTAATGTAATAACGAAATTAAACTCACCAGACCAGGGGCCTTCGTAAATCGAAGTCAAAAAGAAAAGTCAAAAGGGCTTCAATTACACGAATCTGAGAACTAGAAACGGGTTTTAAGGAGAGGGGATTTGTTAGTCGGCGAGTGTACAAGGTTCTTGTGGCATCAATTTATACTAACAGCCACGAATTGATTCAATTGGAAGTTTGACCTCGAATTGAATAATACGCGTTCTAGGGTTTTGAATGGATTGGTTAACACGCAATTGCCAACTGGTAATGACGAGGAGGGTTAGTTATTGTATGAATCAAACGAAATCGTTTCCTGATTTAGCCCGAGGACGCGTCAATTGCTCGAGTCAATGAGTCGGCAGGTTTGACTTTTAAAAGTCTAACTTGTTTGTCTTTGAATAGTTGTTAAAAATTAAGAGCTTTAGTTTGTATCACAAGATCAGACGTGGCCTAGTGGTGAGTGTTGGGTGTGATAGGGTTTGTACCAGCTTGGGCTCGGGTTCGATTCCCGGCCCAAGCGTTTTTTGTTATGTTTTTTTTGATTTTTTTTTTTTTTTTAACATTCAATTTATATATATTATACTATATATTATGTTTTACCACGAAAAATGCCACGAATAAAATCCATATGAAACGTCGAGATCCATGACTTTATAAAATTTGAAACGAAATTACAAGGTATATATATATATTTTTACCATTAACTAAAATATGAAATATTATTATCATTTTTATTATCATTATTAAAAATACATATATATATATGTGTGTTAGGCACATTGTATAAAAGGATATATAAAACGAGGGCTTTGTGTATAAAAAATTTGGGGGAAAATTTTGCGATGTTACAAAATGTGTTTCTAATCATACATATACCACATAATACATGTCGACCTTCTTAAAACACTCCTTCCAAATCCCATCACTGTTAACAAATCCATTCGCTTCCTCTTCACCATCAAATATGATCATGACCGAAAAACCTCCCACATACTTAATCATCACATCTTTATAACCACGAAATCATTTACATATAGGAATTAAGCCACAACAGTAGGTGGCTGTAAAGCCGCCTCCAGTCATCACCTAAACCAAGCATAAAATATTAAAATTTATTGACCTAATCAATGGACCACAAGAAAAATCAAGTAATAAAAAGTTCAGAGCAGAGATATGCCAAACCTTACAAGTCACCCTGTAAAAGGAGGCCTCACCTCGACCCTTGATTCCCTTTGCAGAAGTCGGTTCTTTTACATTCTTCCCAAGGGCAGCATTTTTTGCCTGAACTTCTTGAAAACGCGCTTCTTTGGCAAGTCGTTTCTAATAACAGAACAATAAGCAGTGAAAGGTGGAACAACATCTATTGGTTGTCAATCTACCATATTGTAGTCTTCTAATTATCCTTTGTGTTGGCCAACTAAAGAAGCTGTCAAGAATTGTTTTCACAATTACAACTTAGAACACAAAAATGAAACCCTAAAAGAACTTAAAATACGATCGAGTCAAACATACATACGTACAGATAAGGGATCAAGAAACTCAGATTGTAGGTGTTTTAACCAAAGAGAGACAGAGGGTTTTCAATGGTTCCAATTAATCACCTTGATTGTAATTGATGACTGGCTACGGTTACCAAACTCTTCGCATTCAATTGTGATGATGGAGACATTGAATGCTCTTTCAATAACATGGCGGTTGGAGGAGGAAGTTATTCACGTAGTAGAAAGCAATTAGGAATCCTAATAGAAGAGAGAGGAATTGAATGTCTGGTCAGAACAATTACATGGAATGTGGTGCATTAACTATTTGTAACATTGCTATTAAAACTTGTATAAAGGGGTATAATGGGAAGAAATGAGGTAAAATATAGATATTATGCCTATGTCTCTTCATATGCCATCTTAAAAAGATGGTAAAAATTACATTTCTAGATATCCCTCCTCCTTAATAAGGTAACTTAGACTTAGATTAGATTAATATCTGTAAAGTAGAAGTATTTATGTGATTTTTATGAATCTTCTTTTAAAAATTTGTATGTGATTATCCTTAATTCACTATGTGGAATCAGTTGGGCAATTTTTTGTATTTTCTAATATGTTCTGTACTGACTCCCTCTCTACATAAATATATAAACTAAAACTAAAGCCAAGGGTCGTTGTGCAAACTCAAAAGGAGATGAGAGAGTGGGTCAAACGGCCGAACCACTCTAAACAAACCACAATGGCACAATGGGCAGGTGACCCATAAGAATGTAAGATTACCTAACCACGTCATATTTTATAAAATTGCATTAGAAAAAAAAAAAAGAATCAAGATGATGACAAATTTAGAAACTCCTAGTCCCTTCTAAGGCAGTCAGTTGTGGACGCGCGAGCAAACGGGCACGAGCCACTGACGTGACAATCAAGTAATCCGGTCACTTGACCCTGTTGTGGCTGGAGATGACCAACGACGCGACCAAAGGTCACTTTTTCCCGTTAACCCACGCGACCACCGTTGCTTGTGCTCGCGCCGGGACTGTTCACGTGGGGCTGTTGTGGCTGGGGGTGAGCACGGGCGCTGAAACCTCGTTCGCATTGTGCTGCCCGCGCGTCCACAAAAGATAGTCTAAAACTACTTTTAATGTAAGAATAACAAGTATCCTTAACACTATGTGTAGTGGGCCTTATATTTAAGGTCCCAAGTTAGGTAAATTGTGACATATGGTATCCTAGTCACCATGGGGGCAAAAAAATAAAAGATGTAGTGGTTTAAGGCCCCATAATGCCCCCTCCAATTAGGGTTGCAAATGAGCTGAACTTTCTGCGAACGGTTCATGAACTGTTTGGCGGAAAGTTCGTTTGTGTTCGTTTATTAAAAGAACGAACACGAACAAAAATTTTTGTTCGTTTAACTAAACGAACGAACATGAATATAGGCCGCGTTCGTTCGTGAACGTTCGGTAACGTGTTCGTTTATGTTCGTTTGATGACTTCAAGTTTATTTTGGGTAGATTACAGAAGACTTCAAGTTTAAGATCCAGTTTTAGTTTTTTGATACCCTACTTTATTGCGTTTACCAATAGTTTGTTGAGTATCAAGTATGTTTGGATCATTATGTTATATTTTGGATGGTTCTGGATAATTTCTTAATATATATGAAAATGATCATATTCAAAAGTTAAATGTATGTCAGTTTGTGCTTATTTCCATTCATGAACGCTTATTTGTGTTCGTTTGTGTTCATGAACACTTGTTTATGTTCATGGATGTCCGTTTGCGTTCATGAACAAAATTAACAAACGAACACGAATAAGAGCATTTTCTTAACAAACGAATACGACAGAAAATCTCATTTGGTAAGTGTTCATGAACTGTTCGTGAACACATATATTCCTTAACAAACGAACACAAACAATGCTTTGTTGATGTTTGTTCAGTTCGTTTGCAGCCCTACCTTCAATGATTACCCAATTATTATTTTATTTTATTTTTAAATTAAAACAAATAGCATTTTAATACCAAGTAAAAAAATTACAATACCTTAAAAAAACCAAAACATACTAAAAAAAAGGAAACATTTCTAGAGGTTGTATTTCTCAAGGATTTGTTGCCGATGAAGTTGTGCTAGGCGTAATGCGTCTCTGTGGAGGTGGTCGATCGGTTTAGACAAAAACTCGATATCTTTTCCATTTGCCTCAATTCTTGGATTGGCACGAACTTTTTATTTTCGACCACTCTTTATTACATACTTTCCAAACATCTTTGGTCAAGGTCTCGAATATCTTAAAGTCGTCGATTCATTTCTTAAAAATCTTTTTTCATGTCGTTACCCCCTAATCCCTATTGCCGTCGTAACGTTGGTAGACTTCCAAAAATGCATGACATCTATTATTAATATCGTCCATTTTTCCGAAATCGAATCGTTGGCCATGAAACACTTTGCAATTAGTTAAAAGTATTGTTTTACCACTTTTCAGTTATTGTCTTTACGCATTGTATTTTACAAATTATCTATAGCGCATTGTGTATTTGTGACTTATGCATTGTGTTTTACACTTCGTATCTAGCACTGTGTTTTACAATTTTATAACTGTCTTTTACGCATTGTGTCTTATGCATTGTGGTTTACACTTCGTGTCTAGCAATTTGTTTTAATTTTTTATAATTGCCTTTTACGCATTATGTTTTTATATTACGTGTCGCCGCAACGCGCGATGGGCAAAATATGTTACAAGTTAAAATAAAAATAAAATAAGCCAGCAAATCACTAATTTTTTTTATTATTAAACTAGGACATGATACCGCGCTTCTATCCTCCTCATAAAGCGCGTCCCACAAGACTCGCCTCAGTGTCCCTCACTCCATAACCCATCCCTCTCTCCTACGAACTCTACGTAAATTGACCACTCACACAGTCACACACATAACTTCAACACATACTAACAAAAAGAAGCAACTCATCATCATCACAATCCACATCCAAATCCTTCACCACACAATCATCTTCTCATATTATTACATATTTCATCTCTATTGATTCCTCTCCATTCACAATTTTATCTCAATTCTTGTCCCCTTCCTTTGCCTCTCTATTTCCTCTTATTATTGTTTCGGTTATTGTTTTCGGTTTGTGAAATGGGCGACTACGTTGGAGAAACGACGTCGTCGTCATCAGTCGGTTTAACCTTGGGCGGAATCCTATCCATCAAACAAACGCCCCCGTATCGTATTCATGCTCGTACGCTTCTTGATCTTATCCGTGACGACCCCAGTTACGAAAAGGAGTCCAAGAAGACATGGAAGATGTTCAAAGACAAACTACGGCTAAAACTGTAACGGCCCTCTCTCTACAACCGCCGTACCTGTCCTCGCCCCTCATGCGCACGTTAGCACTGAGCCTCATGCGTACGTTAGCACCAGCCTGCCTGCGCATGTTAGCAGAAACCTTCATGCGCACGTTAGCGTTGACCATCAGGCGCAGGTTAGCACAGAGGAAGTGCGCACGCTAGCAACGAGGATAACCGTATTGTGGAGGGAAATAGAGGGGGTGAGGGGGAGGCCGTGCGTCGGCGGTGAGGATGTCGTTAATGTCGTTGCTGGAATTGGAGGCGTCTGCGTATATGAATAATATTGACGGTGAAGAAGAGGTTGTGGTGGAAGATGGTGGTGGTGAAGGTTATAATAACTGCTGTGTGTGCATGGTAAGGCATAAGGGTGCAGCGTTTATCCCATGTGGACACACGTTCTGTAGACTATGTTCAAGGGAGCTTTTTGTTAAAAGAGCTAGTTGTCCGTTGTGTAATAACTTGATTTTGGAAGTTCTTGATATTTTTTAGTTCATAAATCAATAAATAATCAAGTTTAATTTTCAATTTTTCGATCATATTATGGTGTATTGACAGTCTTATGACCTTTTGATGTGGGAGACTGGGAGTTATAGATTTGAGTCTACATGAGCAAAATTGCTCTGGGTTGAGTTAGGATTTTACTAGAGTGTGCCTCCGACTGGTGGTTTCGTATGAATTGGTGACGGACTAGGTGATCGAGCTTTTGTTAGTCGTTTAAAAAAGACTTGTTTAGTTTTTATTTATAAAAGAAAACATACTAGAGCGTGCCTCTGACCATTGGTTTCGTATGAATTGGTGACGGACCAGGTGATCGAGCTTTTGTTAGTCGTTCAAAAAGACTTATTTAGTTTTATTTATAAAAAAACATACTAGAGTGTGCCTCCGGCCGGTGGTTTCGTATGAATTGGTGACAGACTAGGTGATCGAGCTTTTGTTAGTCGTTCAAAAAAGACTTATTTAGTTTTTATTTATAAAAACAAAACATTTAATTCATGCAGACGAAAAAAATGGAAAATCGTTGTTGGCCTTTAAATTGACTGCAAGAGCATTTATTTCCTATTCTTTCATATTTATAGCAAAACAATATGAAAACCTTACTCATCTCCCTAATCATGTCTCCATGTGCAATGAATGCTGTACTATCCATGAAAATAACAGAAATTAAATATTTTTTATGTTTAATCCTACAGTGATCGAGCCAATGATCTCCAGCTCAGCTGGTTTGAGGTAGAGTGGGTTTTCCCTTAGGGGTTCCCATCCTGGGGGGAGGTCACAGGTTCGATTCATGCACACCACAAAAAAATTCCCAGTGACGGTTTGAGCTTAGGCAAGGAGGACACCGTGCGTGGGTAGGGATTCGAACTTGGGACCAATAGGTTAGGGTTGTACAAGGATTTCCATTGATCTACACCTTTCAAAAAAAAAATCCTACAGTGATCGAAGGATAGTCTCTTTAGCAGATGCCTCACATTCGAATTCATGTTTCACACATTCGATTCATGTTTCACATCCTTATAAAGTTATAAAGTGATTTATTCGAGTAATGGTACTAACTTTAGTGGTTTATGTGTATTTGAGTAATGGTATTAACTTTAGTGGTTTATGTGTTGTGTTGATAAAACTAAATTTTATTTTTTAAACTATATGCAGTTTTAGGGTTAGGATCAAATACATAGTGAAAGAAAAATAGAAAGTCATAGAAAAGGTATCAAATGAAGTCCAATTGAACTCATTCAAGCGGCACTGGAACCGTCTTATCGAACCCTAAGATCTTAATTTTTAGGTTTTTTGATTTTTTGGATTTTTAGCTTGTACTTTTTATAATTTATGTCATATAATTGTGTTTTTATGTTGCATTGTGTCTTTTCTTTATTTTAATCATTGTATTATTTATACGATTCATTGTGTCATTTTTCCTCAGCATTGTGTTATATTTATTGACATTGTGTTATATTTTCCAACTCATTGTGTTATATTTCATGATCCAATATACTTTTTGTATCTTTTTCACCCTACTCATTTTTATTAAACTATGTAAGATAACTTGACCTGCAATTGTAATATAAAAAATATAATGTGTAGTGTTAAAATTGAATCTTAACCATGCAAACCTATAGGCTGTGATCGATAGTGATGGGTTGGTGTTCACAGTTACTGAAGTGCATGCCGGTTTCATGAGTTAAAAGGAAAGAGTGCCAGTGGGCCCATGAGGACACAAGTTTTGTTCATTACTATTACTACTTTTTAAGAACCAAATTTTGTGACAATAGAATTATAGAATCCAAGAACCAAAATTATTATTTCATAATAAAATGTTGCAAAATTATTAATATTGTACTTTTTAAGACATCATGAAGTGTGATGAAAACGGTGTTTCGAAACCATCAGTTGAACTGATAACTAGCTCGGTCTCTAGTGGTTAAATAAGAGATTTCAGTTAGAGTTGATTAAAAAAACTCTATTCTCTCAGTTGCAACTAGATGGTCTTAATTGTGTTTTTTTTCCTTAGAAAAGTTACAATTTCTATATCTATATAAAAGTCTAACAAATGATGATAACCAAGGGGTAAGAGTGTTCAAAACCGGATATCTGAAAATTCAAATATTGATCCGTTTTCAGATACCAAAACAGATATTCAGAATTCTAAAAGCTATTTTAATTTTCTAAAACAAAGTAGGTAAGGCCACGGTTTTCGCTAGACGCAAATTAAGTCAATTAGTTGATGATCGAACTTAATTAATATCACAATATGTGTTCCTGTATTGACTTTTAAAATCACTACGTGAAACGGAAACTTTAGTTTGATTTTTTTAGATTCTATGAGGAAAAATAGAGGAATAAACTCAACGTGGTATTTCAATACAAAATGATTCGTGTGTTTTGTGCAATTTGGACCCGGAAACGGCGATTCACTTGTTTTCCGGGTGTTTTATTCTCGACCGAGATTTGGAATAGAGTGGGAGCTTGGTGCCGATTGAGTCCTATTTTCGCATTTGATGTTATGGACATTTTGAAGCTGACGGAAATTCAATCAAAAACGAAACAAGAGAAATATATTTTAAGAGTATAGTTTTTACTACTTTATGGGCGATATGGAATGAATGGAATGCTCGTATTTTTAAAGGCAAGTCCCTTAGGGCGATTGAAGTGATGGAAAAAATCAAGTCGTCCTCATATTTTTTGATTCGAAATAGATCTAGATTGAAAGGTATAGATTGGATCGTTTGGTGTAAATATCCATTGGATGTGATGTAATGTCGTTTTAGTGTCGGGGGTCCTTGTTTTGATGACCGCTTATAGCGTTTTTGAATTAAACATACCTTTAAAAAAAAAAAAAAACTCAACCGGCATGATAAGTGAAAACAAACCGAGTTCCCAAATATTCCTTTTACTAACTCCTCCTACAATATATAATTTAATTTAATATTCTATTCTTTAAAGGCGTCCTCGTCGTTATGATTATTAATTATTATTATTGGTCTTATTAAAGGTGATCGATGTGTTCTTAATGATTAACATTTTAGAAACGAAATTCACGCAATCATCTTATTAATGAAAGTGACAATTTCAATTGTTTTATATGATGACTAGGTAAAACATTAAATAAGAGAACATGTATAATAAAATATATAGACTACTAGCTTTTATCCCGGGAGTATCCCGGGTTGAAATGTCTAATATAACATCATAAAATATCTAGTATACAACATAATTAATGATTTGTCAATACATGATTAATGAATATTATTATTATTATTATTTATTTTAAACAAATTTCTGCCATAAGTTATCATATTCAAATATATAAAAAAAAAGAATCTCTGTCTATAAAGTTATGTTTATCATTTGTAATTTATTAGTAGAATAAAATATATTTGAAAACAAAACCCCACAAAAATAGTTGTTTTTTTCTCCGTTTTTTATATAGCACTATGGTACTCGTTGGAAAGATAATAAAACGCTCGTTAATTTGGTGTAATTTTTTCTTTAAAAAATTTCGTATATAAAAAATATTAACGTTTTAAAAGTTAGGGAGGAAACATTAGAGAGAAAATTTAATTTTGTTTTTAAATTGTTATCTTTTCCTAAAATAATTATAATATATATAGAATTATTAAAAAAACTCAAAAATTAAAAAATCCTACATGATGCCAACGTGACACATTCAAGGAGGGGTTGAGACATCCATTGAATGCCACATCATGAAAGTTCAATTCTTTTATTATAAGTTATTATAGATACAAGTCAAACTAGTTAAAAACCATAATTCAAACAAAATTATTCTAATATCATTTTTTAAATGCTATACATAAATTATTTAAAATTCAAAAGGAAGTTAAGAAAGATCAATGGGTCTTCATTGTACAAATCGGATTTAAAAAAAGAAATCTATAATCTATAGCAATCGAAGTCGAACCGATTAGAATAACCTAAATACCCCGAAAACTAACCTTGACGAACGCCTCTAATATTAACCCACATAAGATTAACGCAAGTCATCTTTGTTTGGAATAGCAATTCTTAGTTTTTCTAGGATTAATACACCACAACCTCTATTATACGGAATTTAAACCCCTAACATTTTAACTATGAGGCACACGCCTTAACCTAACCACAAGAATGTCCTCTGAGGACCCGTTTCATCTTTTTTTTTTGAACGGTCAACGGTACACACCCATAATAAAGCCCCGCACCCTTCAGGTCCGGTCCCCCCCCCCCCCCCCCCCCTAAGTTCCAACCCCTCATTTCAGAATAACCCTACTCTAAGAGGGTGTTTTGGGATTAAGTTTGGAAATGCAAAAGTGCTTTTGATCAAAAGTGATTATTGGCTTATTACTTTTTGAAAAGGAGTTTTAAAAAGTGTTTGGATTAGCTTTTGCGATGAAAAACGTCAAAAAAGTCACTAGATTATTTTTTTCTAAGTGTTTCGATTAACTTATTGTGAATATTGGTTGTATGGGTTATAGATTTGTAATTTTTTTTCCAAAAGTCAAAAGCCAAAAGCTAATATTTCTAACTTCTCAAAAACAGCTTTTCCACCCTTAAAAGCCAAAAACCAAAAATCAAAATAGAAGATGCTTTTGGGTTACATAAACAGCTTATTGACTTATTGGCTTTTTTGGAAAAGCCAATAAGTCAATAAGTTGTTTTGAAACTCAATCCCAAACACCCTCTAAGTAGGATTCAAACCTATGACCTCCTAGGGCAGGACCCGTTTCATCTAAAACTCATTACCCAACCAGTCCATTTTTGCTATTAATGCAATGGGCCAATTTTAAAGTTCGGGCTTTATTGTACCAACTGTTGTGCATACTTTACAAATATGGGGATTTGCCTTGTTAGTTAAACACCCATATCCATGAATTGCCATTATGAGCTTTTATGACAGCTTTGATCCATTATGTTTACCTTTTCACCATCTTATGTTTACCTTTGCAGTATCAACTATCACCATCAACCAAACACAGAATACTAAAAATAAATGATTCCAAAAAGATGGTCCTAAACTCCTAATACAACCATTCCTAACAAGGCATGAGCCTACTCGCGGTCCGGTCTAGATCTAGATCTAGAACAGGTCCTAACCATGATATAGCTGTAAAAGAGAGTAGGGTTAAGGTTTTTCTTAATGTCCCAACTAAGTGTGACCTGTCTGGACCAGAATTGGGGTCATTCTTTGGTAGTTGGTAATGTGTCTTTCTTTCATTTTATAAGCAGTCGATTGAAGAATACAAATGCTACATCTAGGGTGTGGCGTAAAAATGCTCAGGCATGAGTTCAACAAAACCGAACTAGTCTGGTCTTGTTGGTTCGGGGTTCTCAAGTTTTGTAAAAAAAACACAGTTATCGGATAGGTAGGTCCTCGGTTCAAAGTGTTTCAAAAACCGGTTCTCATTTTGAAGCAATACCATACATCTAAACACCCCCTAAAATGTCTTATGATTGTAAAATATACAACCAGTCCCACCCCACCTGACAAGAATATATGACAAAAATAACATACAAATACAACATAATTTCACTTGTTTTTTTCTAGATACAAAAGGATAAAACAGGAATCTGCTAGCTAAAACCATTTCATGAAGATACAAACACTTAGCATAATTCGACAACTTAATAATGGCCACCAAAATGTTTCTCTTTACCCTTTTCTGATTGTTTTTTTCTTCTCATTTTTTGGGGAGAAACTACCCACAAAACAGATTAACTTATAGGACCGAAAGCACTTACTTGATCATCCTTTGGTTCTCATAATTGTAATGCTGCCTTTTCCTCCTTCGGTACGAATCTTGGTCTTACCAACAACGGGTTTGCCTGAAAAGGCTGAAGTAGGATACGATTTTTGAGGCATTTTCGTTATGTTTCTTCGATCTCGATGGCGGTGGAGTGAGTATTTTTCTGGTTTATGTCTTTTATGGTAACAGCTCCTTGCATACCACATGGTTTTACCAAGGCAAAAGGAAGCACAACTGATGAAGTCATTTTTGTTGTGTCCTGATAAAAGACCTTTTCCCTGAACATTACAAAATTAATTAAATTTGTACATAAATACAACAACAAAAAATAGTCAAATTAATAATAAATGAGCTCAGCTCAAGCTTTAAATACAAACTCGAACTCGAGCTCTATTAAGTTAAATGAGCCAAGCCCGAGCCTTGGTGAGCTCGGGCTTGGCTTGTATATATTTGAAATGAACCATAAAAGGAAAATGAATAAAACTTTAGAAATGAAAACAAACCTTTAAAGACGACATTTTTACGGGTAGGAGTGGGGAGCTTTTGACCAGTACCACATTCGTTCTCAAGTTCAGAATTGTTTGACCCTATATATTAAAGTTTATATATTAGTAAAAGATATTTTATAAATAAATGGCAACTATGAACTATTAGATAGCTTGTGTACCATGAGATCAATCTGAAGAGCAGTGGATCCAGATGATACCTGTTTTGGACATATTGGTAATTAATTTAATATTTTGGGTCGTTAAATTAATAAATTACCATGAAGTAGAAAGAAACATAACAAATCATCAACGTGTAAATGCATTTCTGTATCGTTTATTAGACAATCGGCTAGCCATTCCTCTGAAGACTGATCAAGACCCGCATTACCAGATCCAGATGTATCATCTGGGAAACAAGAATTAAGTGCTCACAGTTAATACAAGGATTTTAATTAAATATTTGAAACATGATAGATGATCAATGTACAATTTCTCAAAAGAAACAATCATGGAGGTGTTTGTATGTGCGTAATTTGAAAGTGATTATGTGATATCGAGTCATTTGCGAATCAGATAACGGTTGTAATACAAACATAGCACAACAAATTAGTGTTTGGACGAGCCTACAAACAATCATGGAGGTGTTTGTAAGTTTGTATGTGTGTAATATGAAAGTGATTATGTGATATCGAGTCATTTGCGAATCAGATAACAGTTGTAATACAAACACGCACAACAAATTAGTGTTTGGACGTGCCTACATTGTTTAAAGTTGTAATATTGAAAACAAATAGATATGTGAAATGCCATTTTAATAACTAAAAGTCTAACACACGCATTCTCCTGGTAATATGTCATTTCTTAGGTTATTATAAGAGTCAAACCTGCAAATCCAGCAACCCATTGAGTCATATCAGATAAAGCTTCATCCATTGACGCCTCCCATTCCTGCTCATTTAACACATAGGATAGTTAGCATCATCTCACAGAAAACCTTTTACATTTAACAGGTCCCACAAAAAGAGAAATGAAAATAAAAGATAAAAAAGAAAAGAAAAAAAATCCAACAAGAACGAACCAATTCGCCAAATAAACAAACTAAGTTTTTTACTTATTTCAAATTTGATATCACTGAACAAGTGCTGATAAAGAGTGACAAATTAGGCGGGCTGGATGAAAATGGGATCAAAACGGTAAGCTTCTGTTTACCTAAAACTTTTTTTGGTCCAAATGTTTTTTAACATTTATTTTGTTAGTTAGTATGTCAAATATAATAAAAACAATATAATTCTCTTGCTGTACAAATCAATATATTTTTGAATAAAATGATTTATTCATTAAAATACATGATGGGCGACTTTCAATTCATTTGACCCATTCCTTTTTAAGCTAAATCTTTTTACCTGTTTGAGGCATTAGAGATAAAATATAACCACGTTCAAGTGACCAACCCATTTATAACTAAATAGTTCAAAATTTTCTCCGTCACTCCGTCAGTGCTGATTGATTAATAGTATCAATATTTAACGAGGTTCTTAAAATAAATATAAATTAATTAAATGATAGTATGATACAGGTTCAAAACATAAGCATTTCTTGATTAAACAATTAAATGCAGATTCAAACTTTTAAATCCAATATTATCTCTTAATATTGTACCTACTCATTTCGTGCAACAAGCCAACAAGGTAACACCTAAAGTAACATAATTTATTTCCCTTGATTAAACATAACACTACAAACAAGTTTAGCTAACCTTAACAGATGAGAAGTCCTCCTCACAAAGTGGCATAATATCCACATCCGAAATCTCATTATCAAAATGCAGCATTCGACGTCTATTTGCTTGTGAGTATGTTTCTGTACATGGCTCCATTCCCTTGTTAATGTTTTTCTGCATTTTTATTATTTATGTAAGTTTAATAACAAAAATGTAATAATGCATGATGTTTCTTTTAGAGATATACATTACCGTTGTAGTTAACTTGATAATCCAAATCCTCCAAGGACTTTGCTGGGGTCGTTTCATCAAACACGCAAGAAAGATCATCTTGATTCTCATTTACATTGTTCCATAGGCTGTGAGAACCGTCTGCTACAGCCATTTTAACAGAATAAAATTAAAATTTGTCATATGTGTCTACCTACAAATCCACAATCACATAATGCTAGTTATATATATATGATATATATGGTGAGGTTCCTGTACAAAGGCCATATTTCATGAGAAGTGTGAGAAGGATTAAAAATTGATATGTAGGCCATCATTTTTTGAACTTAGTCATGATGTTTTGGATTGTTTTGCCTAGAAAAACACCAAACATAACAATTACAAACCCGAAAACAATGAATTTTAGCTTAAAACTTAAAACACCATGTTAAGAACATAAGCAATGTGTTTTAAAGTGTTTTGTGTTTTTAGTTGTTTTTTAAAATTAATGACTATAACACATTGCATTGTGTTTTAGATTGTTGTGTTTGGTGTTTTTTTAAGTTAAAACAACCTAAAACATCATTCCTAAATCCAAAACATGATGCCTACGTGTCAAATCTTAATCCTTCTCACACTTCTCACAAAATATGTCTTTTGTACAGGAACCTAAACCCATATATGTGTGTGTGTATATTGATCATGTTAACAACAGATGAATATAGTGTTCATTGAATCTTACCTGCTTGCAAACCATAATCTTCACCTTGCCAATCCCACATTTTAGTGCTGAAATTCAACAGTAAAATAAAACCATGAGCAAACATAGCATTTTCAACTTTTAACATTGTTCAAACACACTCTATAAGCAACTATCATATTAAAAAGTGTTCAAGCACTAGGAAAAGTTTCCAGTGTTATGGTATAATCAGAATATCAAATGGATTATGATCATCTGATTAGTTAGGTGTGAAAATATTAGTTTTGGATAAACAATTTAAGGGTGGTTACAACAAAACTGATTCTGAATAACGATTATTTAGGGGTCAATTACATTTAGATTCTTGCGTAATCAGAATTACCAAACACTCAAAACAACCATCTATCTAACTATCACATCTTCAAACAGGAAAAGCACATGCTGTCTGTTTGATTACAGGCTTACAGCTGGTTTATCCAATAACACTTATTACACGTCATAATCATTTTCAAAAGTGTTGACAAACGCCCCTGACTCTCAAATTAGTCTTATCAAATACACACTCCCCATGCAGCAGTGAAACTACGGATTATTCACGCCGACAATCTGATAGTGCTTTTGCTGTTTGATTGTAGCTCATGTGACTATGATCTGTCTCTATTCTTTATAACACATTCTAGTCACTAGCTTGCATTATTGTAATCATGTATAAACTTAATACATGGCAACTAACTTAAAAATCGACCCAAAACAGCCTCCCAAACTAAATCTAACCTCTTTCAACTACAGTACAACCTGAGTAAAATCTCTTACTTAGCAAACGAAATTCATAAAAACAAGCAAAATCCAACAGAAAAACACTTCATCTAGACGCCCTAAACAGTAAACGACAAAAGAAGCCAAGATTAATCAAGGGCACCTACAGATCCGAACTAAAATCAGGGGATCCTTTCGTTAATTAGTTAAGTTAAGCACATCGTATCAGGCTGGATGGTGTAAGTGGAGAGCAGCATCTGGAGTTCTGTGCGATAAGAGGTTCCCAACTAAACTAAAGGAAAATTTTATAGGGTTGCAGTTCGACCTGCTATATGTATGGGACAGACTGTTGGGCCCATCAAAAAGACACAGTTACGCAAGATGAAGTGGCGGAGATGAGAATGTTGAGGTGGATGTGTGGTCACACTAGGTTAGATCGGATTAGAAATGAGGTCTTAGAAGAGGTTAGAAGTGGCTAACATAGCAGATAAGATAAAGGAGGGAAGATTAAGATGGTTTGGACATGTGAAGCGAAGACATACGACAGCCCCAGTCAAAAGAGTGGAACACCTACCTCACGTGGAGGGGAGGAGGAGTAGAGGCAGACCCAAATTGACTTGGGTCGATCGGATTAGACAAGATTTGTTAGAATTGCACCTCTCTGAGGATATGGTCCAAGATAGAAAATCGTGGAGGCGTAGGATTAAAGTTAAAGATTTTTAGGATTTAAGATTACTTAGGAATTAGGGATGGTCTCTATGCATGTGTATATATATATATATACTATATATATATATATATATATATATATATATATATATTTGTATGTTATATTATGTTATACATTCACTTTTTTTTTTTGATATACAGTGTGCATTTGTCTTTTGTCGAGCCGGGGTCTCTCTGGAAGCCAGCCTCTCTATCTCTAAAGATAGGGGTAGGTTTGCCTACATCTTACCCTCCCCAGACCCTACTAACAGCGTCGCT
>JAUTDX010004793.1:0-40597 GCA_030844895.1 Ambrosia x helenae | reverse complement strand
TGGATTTGCAAATTCAAGAACTTGAAAGTCGATTCAGTGATGGTAGGTAATCAACAACTTTGATAGATAATATGTCGGGTTTAAATCCTTGTGATCGTTTTCTAAGTTGACATACCTAAGATCCTAGCATTTTGTGAGATGTATCCGAATGATTTTAGTGAAGAGGAAAGAGGATGTCTTTCGGTATTTTATCACACATTAAAGGAAGATGAAAAATTTGCAAAACTAAATGGAATGTGTGATCTTGCTCGTGTAATGGTGGAAACCGAAAAACATAAAACTTTTCCTTGGTTTATCGGGTGTTGAAGTTAGCATTAGTTTTGCCGGTTGCAACCGCAACCGTTGAGAAGTGTTTTTCTAAGATGAAGCTTATCAAGACGGATTTACGCAATAGAATGGGTGAGGACTATTTGAACAATGCTTTGATTTGCGCGGTTGAAAGAGAGACTTTTGATAAAGTCAAAGAAGATGGCGTAATGGCTCGATTTTCAATATTTCAAGAACCGAAGGAGCGAAATCTATTAGGTATGTGTCTAAAATTATCTATTATCATGTTGTTATCTTTATTTCCTTTACATTGTATGAAACTATGGTGAAATTTTTTTTTTGAACGTTGCTACTGAAAAATATTTCTAGATCCGCCACCAGATATGGGGTGTATATGATGGAACCTGCAACGATTAAAGGTGAGGGGGATGGTAGGGGCGACGGCTTGAGGGGTGTGAATGATAAACAATTCAATGGCGGTTATTGTTTAAATGGTGGTGGTGGCAGTTTCAGATGAAGACATAACTTAAAACCACATCTAGCACCACTAACAACAAAACAAACCCCATAATCCTATCGATCGTTGTGAGAGTCGTTGTTTCTCCAACTGAAACACCTGATTTCGTTATGAACCTTTGCGACTTGGGTTCTATTTAGGGCTTGGGTTGGCATCTCTAAAACATAGTGGTGAAGTGATGGTTTTGACAGAGACGATGAACATTAATTTTGCTACATGTGGGTGTTTATTTCAATATTCAAAGTCAATTTTTGGTGATGGCGATGAACAATGTGTAGTGGTAATGGAGTTTCATTAGTAATTATTATCCACCTTTTCAAATTAATCTTTTGTTAATGCTTTTGTTTTTTTTTTTAAATATTGAATTGATGGGAATGAACTCCACTTGCAAATCTACAATCCCTGTTTTTTTTTTCAATCATAAAGAATTGGAGATAGCTGGAGAAGAATATCAAATAGAACTCGAAATCAACAACATATTTCTTTTATATTTCTTTTAATATTTTTACATATATAATAATATCTAATTTGATTTTATATAAACTACACAAACTAGTGGGTTTTGAGGCGCGCATTGCGCGCCTTTAAATTTGTCGTATTCAGCAGTCTTCATAGTATGCTTTAAACGTATAATTCATATAAATAGAATCATAATTGATGAGGAGTAGTTAAAAGTCTAAAGACATATCCAATTACATTTGCCAAAAGGCTGGTTTTTATACCAGCACATAAACCATTTGATTTGCTACTTAATAGGCATAAATAAATTTACCTACATTCATAACCTTTATCAAATTGTTCGCTCACATTGCTTTTAGAAGATTTAAGGTTTGTTTAAGATTCATTTCCTGAGACCACTCGACTGTTGAAGCTCAACATCACTGGCTTTCCCTGTGTCATGTCCAAGAAATACTTTCAGGTCCGAATCTGCACCCAATTTTGATGCAAGAACAGATGCGGCAGCTGCTTTTGCTGCTGGATCCGGGTCGTATTTCTGCAAAACGGGTTGGAAATGAACACAATACTGTAATGGAATTTAAAGGGCCAAAAAGGTTTATTATTTTAGATTTATCATAATTATGCTACAAATATCTTGTAAGAGCAACTTTTAATTGTACCTGAATGAGTTGCTGAGTGATGTAGTAATTAGTTCTCTCTTTAAGCTCATCAATTTTCGCTTGCCTTCCGTTCTGAAGCCTCTTTAATGTTTTTTGATCCCTTCGATCACCTACATGAGATCACATCAAAAGTCGCTATCACATGAACATATGCGAGACCCAAATTATGTATATGATGTATGATAAAAGTTCAGCAAGAAAATGTAAACTCGGTCTGACAAATTGAATGAGAAGATGCTTATAAACAACAAAACGGGCAATAGCAAATCTCAACGCAGACTCACAATACTTGGTAAAATCTTGAAAGTCCATAGTACAAACCGAACGACAACGCAGGCAAAAGAAACATGGGTAAGACGTGCAATGATCTCATTCTCCAATCCATGTCTACTGTTCTTGTCGCCATTATAGCATAACCCACCGCAATCAACTGTACCAGAACAAAATCAAGATAACAATTAAAAGAATTATTTCGTCTCTTGCGTAAATTTACACATCTAAATGATGAAAAAAAAATTAATGACCATTGCAACTATTCGCAAAAGAAAATGAAAGCAAGCAATCAGCCAAAACCTTTTCTACTTCCATCACACCCTCGGGAACACTAATACAATTGTAATATAATGCTTATGCTGAAATGTCTAGGTGAAAGTATCATGTAGCTATTAAGCTGTGGTCAGCCTATTTTTGGTAACCAATATCTTAGTATTAAGATTTGTATGATTGTTTTACAACCGTCAATAAGTGTCTTAGCATATTCATAGTTGTAAAACACGCAACTGAAAAATAAAAGCAAGCTATCTACATACACCATAAGATACGAAAGGAGGTGAAAAGGCAAGAAGAAGCATACCAATGAGGCAATCGGTAAACATGGACGTTGACAACTTCCATCCAAACTATGAAAGTAGAAGCAACAATGCTAAACAGGAGCAGGAAACTTTTGTTTTTATTAAAACTTCAATAACATGAGAATCATTTTTACATTTTCTTATAAGTTCACATTTTTTTTTTGCAATTTCCACAAAAAGAAAATTAACAAAAGCGAAAGACTATGATTTTTTTTATCTCATGTCTTTTTTCCATACTTTTATTGCAGAAAGCATGTCATGCTTTAAGGACTTATACACACATCTTATCTTGTCTTTCTATGTAAAGTTTTCAAAACATAAAAAAGATGCAGAGATAAGAACTAACCAACTGGAAGCCCCAAAAAACTTCTAGATATAGCCTTAATTAAATTCCTGTTTATGTTTTATATACAATCACTTTTACATATGAATAAAAATAAAACAGAAAGTTAAATGTTAATTATACAAAAAAATGAATAAATAAAACCACTTTAGTACCTGACCATTTTCTTTTGAAGATCAAGAACCCAAATAGCCCTTTATCCCTTTCAAAGTTTTATTACTCTTCATCTCACATTTTCTTTTGAAGGGATTCCTAAATACCTATAAAGAATCATCACCTTTAAGGCAAATTGTTGTCATCATCTTGGTGAGATGAAGATCAACAACCACAAATGGCCCTCAATCCCTCTCCTTATCGCTAAATTCTCTTCTTCCTCTTCTGCAAACTCAACACAAAAAAATCAACATATAAAATCAAAAGCTTAAGGTTCTAACCAAGAGAGGGGGATGGGTAACCCCTACGATGTTCCGCCAGTGATCTTTTCTACCTACGGCAACTACCAGGCTTTGAACGACGATAGACATAAACCGAGTAAAGAAAGACGGCAGTTAGTCGGTTCCACCATCCAGAAAATGAACCTTAAGTAGGAAATCTAATGACTGATAGAAAGATTGAAAGTGGATGGTACCAGGCATTCGCAGAGGATGAAGCGACGACAATGCTGGCTAATTTATTTTAGGGTTGTGAGGGTTCATAGAGGCACTCAAGACAGAAACTTGTGAAGATGTTGTCGGGATGACAGTCGCAGCTGAAGTAAGAGTGTAGTGGTGGCTGGAACCATGGTATCAGTTGGTGGTCGATTGGTGGATTAAAGGCCATCGGTCGCGGTGAGGTGTGGTAAAGATGCAGTTCCCTTTCTCACAAATTGATTGAATGAATGGAGAAGAAATTTATGGCGAAGACGCGTGTCCAAGAATTAATAAGGACACATGGCCACCACCTGTGTCCAAGAATTAATAAGGACACATGGCCACCACCTCACATGTTGTGCCAGCCAGCTATGTGAATGAATGGGGTGGTGGCAAACTCAGAAAGAAACAGGAAGGATAAGCAGGAGGTGGCATGATTTGGGAGTTGCACGTGGATGAATCATCACTACCTAACAATATTACACGTGTTGCCAAGGGATGCATAATGGGTATAAAAAAAGATCATGTAATAAAAGCGGTATAATAAGACTCGAACCCGGGTACTGAATAAGCCAAACAAACAATCCAACCACCATGCCAACAACAATCCGTCTGTTATATTTTTGACCCAAAAGCTATTTAATAAATCACATATACAGACAGAAGAATACTGTTCAAATCCAAAGAATTATTAATAGATTGTAATGGGCCTTGAAGTAGTTATATAAATGAACCTTAAAGTATGAAAAGGGCATTTTAGTCATTTTATTGAAAATTAACAAAAAATCTAATAACCGTTAGCCTTAATACCCAAAGATGTCACAAACAGAAACATTAATACATGAACATGTTAAAAAAAACCTTAATACTTAACGCTTTAACTTTTAGAAAAACATAAGGACTGCCTATATAATTAACTTAAAAAAAATATTAAAGGAACTTAATGTGTACATATATACATTAATAAAAGATCTTTCTTTCTCTCTTCTAGGGCTGTCCAAAAAGCTCGTGCTCGGAGCTCGCTCGGATATAGCTCGAAAAAAGCTCGCTCGATATGGCTCGGTTTGAAACTGAGCCGAGCCAGCTCGATCAGTTAGAAAGTGAGCCTAGCTCGGCTCGGTTCGTAATGAGCCGAGCTGGCTCGGTTTGGCTCTGATAGTTCTAATTTTGAATATATTTTGTTATATACATATAATATATTATAAAAATGTTTTAAAAGTTGGGGAATATGTTACATGTTTAATATTTGGTATAGCAGCATGGAAATTGTGTGATTGGATTGAAGTTATAACTAATCAAGTTATTTAAATAAACCATAGCATAATGATAATTGTCCAAGTAGTCAAGTTATCAAACTCAATAATGCTTTTTGATTTCAAATAGGTCGATATTTAGGAGTTCAATTAGACATTTATTGCATATTTAAAAGGTTAATTCGTATGCTGATGAACTTATAATGTATTCCGTTGAAATTTAAGACTTATTTTGTATTTTTTGAACTTGATTATAGCTTGTAATGTATTAGGTTGAACTTATTTTAAATGTGTTATTTTTTAACTGTTGAATAATATTTTAGATTATTAAATTTTGAAAGCCAATTTTTTTTTCATTTTAAATTCGAGCCAAACGAAGCCGAGCCGAGCCGGCTCGGTTTAAAACCAAGCCGAGCTTGAGCTTTGATTTTCAGCTCGGTTTTAAATCCGAGCCGAGCCGAGCCGGCTCGGTTTAAAACCAAGCCAAGCGCGAGCTTGACCAGGCTCGGCTCGGTTCGGCTCATGAACAGCCCTACTCTCTTCTAACATTTGTCTCTCTCCTACCATCCATCATCACCATCCACCCCAACCCCCACAACTCCACAACCATCATTAGTACATGTACCACTAAAAACCCTAGTCACATCACCATCATACCACTCCAACACAACAAATTCACCATTTGATTCACCCTCCCATCTGTCATCTCCATCACCATCACACCTAACCACTCGCTTCAACTAGTCACCAAAAAAGCGGACATGGTTTTTACTAGAAACCAACGAATAATGTTTGCGTTAGACCCATATCTGTTATGATTAACTAGATTCTGACATTGTTCACCCCTACACCTCCGACCAAAACCCTATCCGAACCAAAGGTCTTTTGTGTGTGGTTGCTTGCTTTTATCAACATTCAGTGGAAGATGAAGAAAAAATTAGGTTTTTTTGGTTTGTTATCAGTGGTTACAACAGGAGGTAGTGGTGAATGGTGGTAAGTGGTAGGAAGATGTGAAAAAGAGAGTGAGAAAAAACAAAGTTCTTTTTATTTATATATATCTATTGTTTTTTAATAAAATGGTGAGGTTTTTAAGTTATTTATAAAATTAGTTCCTGAAAAAAGAAATGACAAAAATCCCCGCATGCGCAAGTCACATGATCAGATTTAGAAAAACATTTATCTGAGTTAGGGTCAAAGGACAAAACGAGTAGCATTTGAAAATATAAAGTACAAAACTCATCAATTTTAAAGGCAAATGACATGCATTGAAATTTCGTATAAAGATAAAGGACAACCTTTGTACTTTTATTAAACTATTAGAGTAAACTAGGTGAGGCACTCGCGTTAGCGGCAGGTGTCAGTAAAAAACGTGGTAAGTGTGTTTTTGTATCAAACTATAACATATACGACATTACTATAACAAATAAGCTATATATAGTGTGTTTGTTCTTAATAAAAAAAATTGTTTCAATTATAGTTCCATTTTTAATAAAGTTATATCTGAATATTCGAGAAAAATATTGGTTGTAGGATAAAGGTCTAAATCTATATAAACGAATATAGATCCTGATTATTGAATAGTAAAAAGTGTTATATTTCAAACATAATTATTTTGAAAATACTAATGTTGGAAGGTTGAGGAAAACAAATCAATAGAACCACATATTAAGTTTCTTTTTCTTAAAGTTTTGTAAGTTATTAGAAAAAAAACTAAAATTACTAAAACTTAATGAGTTATTGGCGTATATTCTTACGTGTATAGTTTATAGTTTAAGGAGTACATTATTTGTCCTCTTTTCCCTTTTATGATTAGGATTTGAAGAAGGGGTAAGAATGGAAAAAAATATGGGTTATAAAAGTTAGGTTATGATCAAATATACAATGAAATAAAAATAAGAAGTCATCTGAAAGGGGCTCAAACAGAGTCCAATTGAACTCATTTAAGTGGCATTGGAACCGTCTCATCAAACCATACGATCTTAGTTTTTATGTTTTGATTTTTTTGGATTTTTAGCTTGTATTTTTTAGAATGTGTTATATCATTTTGTCTTTAATGTTGATTATGTCATTTCTTTATTTTCTTCATTGTGTCATTTTTGCAATTCATTGTGTCATTTTTCATCAGCATTGTGTTACATTTATTGGCATGTGTTTATATTTTGGGACTTATTGTGTTATATTTCATGATTCAATGTGTTTTTTGTATCTTTCTTACCTTTCTCATTTTTGTTACACTGTGTAGGATAACTTGGATCATAAAATTTAGCCTTGGTCTTTTCATACCCATTTTAAAATGGGTTAAAAATTACATTGTGGTCATCTAGTTTGCTTAATAATGTATTGTAGATTATAGATAAGATCTCATTTAAATTTATATCTGTACTACTATATAATACATCATAGATGGACAAAATTGTAATTTCACATATATGGTAAGACAAATTTAATACTGTCACCACCCCGTCAACGCACAACGGAAAGCAAGTCATGAGATAACGGAAGTTGCTACCACAATAGTTTAGCAAATCACACAATAGTTACGTATGGACATCTTGCAACCATCCTCTAGTCAAACATATTTAAGTTTCTAAGGTCATAAATTTTAAAACACATTCAACAAAGACGAATCGAAATAAAAGTTAACATTGTTTTACAAAACAAAACATAGTCTTAAAAGTTTTATGGTCCTATAATCATGTACACAAGTAGTGCGTGCTAAACCGACACTCTCGACCCTTATGCATCAGTACCTGAAAAACATGCTTAAAAATATCAACAAAAAGTTGGCGAGTTCACAGATTTTAAGGCAAATACACAAATTTCCTTATTTAAAAACCATGATCGAGTACCGACTAAACTAAGAACCAGGTAGACTAGCTAGGTCATACAAGCATGATCGCAACCTAAGGCTCTTAATCAACCATGACATTTCTTCCCAATTGTGCAACTATGTACACTCGAACATGTCTCCCGGCGACTCTCAATGAAGTACATTCATGCCATAAGACCCAGTCCAACTAGTAAGGAAGGGGCGTCAAACCCAATAGATCTATCAAGTAGTATCAACATAATTCAAGCTCTAAACTAGAGTTAATGATTAAGATCTGCAGGGAGGTATCCACCTACAAGATAGACCGGTGACTAGCGCACGTGTCACGCATCTACCATAGGCCATTATATGTTCTATACAGTTCTAGTTTACTCATCATGCAAGCATGTTAATCCCCAAATTATAAAACGTTAAAAAACATTTAAAAAGAAAAGGGGTCGTGAAACTCACCTCAAGCGTAGCAACAAGCAATTCCTAGTCCGAACCACAACTCGTTTCTAACAATACCCTATTATCCAAAGGGCTATTTTAGCAAACATTCTAAGTCAGTCCAAGTTATTCACCAAACTTCCCTCGACTTATTTTAATAAAAAAGATTTGAATTTTCATTAACCCTTACCCCATGGACCCATTGGTGACCTTGACGATTATTTTAGACCTCACGTACATGCTTATCGCGTCTAATTACCCAATCCTTAGGTTTACAACTTATATGTTCACGCATACATCGTTTCAAGTCAATTTCCACATAACTCAACTTAGTAAACCTATAAATCTTTAATAATCAAGTATTCACATGTAGCACATTACTTCACATAGTTACTACATTTAAGACTCGATTTCCACAAAAGGTGGTTTTCTACAAAAAACGCGGCCATTCTTAGTAATCCTCACGTTACATAAAGAATGCCTAGACTTTATGGAAATTATTCAAGTAATCAGTTACGAGTCACCTATCACATAGATTCACATAATCTATCCAAATTATCCACATATGCTAACATATCGTCTTAACGCCTAATAAGACATGTTCTAGCAATTTCCTTCACATACAAGTTCCCAATGTCACATATCAACCTATGTACATTATATGAACTTAATTTCCATCCTAGGACGTGCATATAAACCACAAAACAGGACCAAATTTGCTGTTCTATAACGACCACAAACTTTAGCCTTTACGCGCCTCAAAAATCACATTTCAGCGACTTTTAACACATAGTTTTGTACTATAAGCATCCGTTAACATGGAAAACATATCATACATACTAAATGATGACTTTTATACATATTTTAACACTAAACAAGATGCTTTATATGAGACCAGAAAATAAGTGTTTTTAATGTATAAAACTTGTCGAAAACGTGCGTTTTTGCGCATCTTTTGTAAAGACACTTAGGTTTTTACATTAGAACTTTCATGAGAACTTAATCACACATAATTACCTTCAAAATAAGTCATATAAACCTTATTAAAATCTGTTTTGAAATATTCGTTTCAGAAGCTTGTATTTTGCCGTTTTAAGCCAAAAAACGTGACTTGATCGTACATGCAAGGTTTCCTAAGCGTGTAGATCCTTATTAGGTTTAATATACTCTATTTTAGACTCATCAAAACCCTCAAATCATCATCATAATCAAACATGTCCTAAATCCATAATAATCCAAAACTCATCATCAAACAAAAATTTGGGGAATCAGCAAAAGGACAACCGGTTTTTGTGAAAGTTGGGGAATGAAGATGAAAACATCAACACCTGTCCATCCTCAAGCTAATGCACAAGAAGATTCTTCCAACAAGATCATTGTCAACAATCTAAAGAAGAAGCTAGGATAAAAGAAAGGAAAATGGGCAGAAGAGCTTTCATTTGTATTGTGGGCAGATATAACCACTTCCAAGAATGCAACTGGCCAAACACCTTTCTCTTTGGTCTTTGGAATAGAAGCTATGCTCCCAAAAGAGATGGTAATGCCAACAGCCAGAAGACATCTTTAGGATACATTACCAACTCGGAAGCATTGTTACAAGATCTTGAAACAGTGGATGAACTTAGAGATGCTGCTAAATTGAGGATGACAGCCTATCAACAAAGGAAAGCCAGAGCGTACAACAAGAATATAAGGATACGAAGGAGAGTTGGTTCTAAGAAAAGTTTTTTAGAATACTACCAAACCAAGTGATGGTAAATTAGCTCCTAAATGGTAAGGACCATACATGATTGATTCAGAAGCTAGTAAAGGAGCATATTGGCTCTCAACCATGGAAGGTGAAATTCTTCCGAGGTCTTGGAATGCAATCCATATGAAATACCATCACATGTGAAGTATGAAAACTATATATCTTTATTTATCTTTCATTTTCCTAATGATATCACAACTAAACATGGCCTAGTAAATAGTCCATCCTGAGAATTTTACGGAACCATCCTGAAGATGGAACTTTGAAGAACAGAGGGTTGGCCACCCTCTCCTACGTTAAGGTGTCTGACACCTCCCTAAGGTTTAAAGGTTTTCACCTTTCACATTGGGTTAGCAACCCCGCCTGGAGCACACGTTATTCGTGTATATCTTCAGGATGGTGGGACTAGTTCATGTAAAAGTGGCTGACAATCTCATCATTTTTGGAGTATACATTAAATCCCTAAGGTTTAGACATTTTTAATGTCTCTTTCTCGTATTTGGCCTAGTCGCCAGTGGCCTTGTCGCCAGTTATTCTTAGGCTGTAATGCCAGTTTATACTAGGCCTTGTTGCCAGCTATCCTCAAGATATTACATATGGGCCTTGACGCCAGTAATCCTCAAAATATTATAAAGGGCTTGACCCCAGTTTCTATAAGGCCTTGTCACCAGAATGATAACTTTGACTATCTTTCTACAGGTCACTCTCAAGATTGTTAATAATCTCTTCTTGAAAAAAAAATCTTTAAGTCTATCTTGAAGATGCAACAAATGAAACACTGGGGACATTCTGAAGATAACAAAGACCAGCCTAAGGATGACAAAAAAGAAATCTAAGGAAACATCCTAAGGATTCAATAGGAACTGGGGACATCCTCATGATGCTATTATTTCTCTTATCAGGACATTTTGAAGACCAATTGCTTAATTGGAATAAAGGTATGAGTTTATAACTAATCTCATTCTTTTTATGTTTGTTGCTTAACTATATTGCAGGATATCAAAAGAATGAAGAAAAGAACACAAAGATATAGCGTCAAAATAGTTACCATCTTATTTATTTATTAGTCAAAATTGATGTCAACCCCTGGCTTCATCCTAAACCAGGACCCATCCACCAGTGGTCAGCATCTTTAGTCCGGGTCAGGGAAAGATTTGGGCCTTCGTCTTGAAAACCAAGATCCCTCCACCCCGAAACCTTTCATTGTCTTAAACTATTACATACCAAAATAAAATTGTTTGAAATTGTTCAACCACAAAATACTTTCATAAACAACCACAAAATATTTAAAAAAATGGGCTCCAGCCTAGTCATTATATCCTTCATCGCCCACTTGTAACTCCTTCACCATCTCAGCCACCTTAGCTTCAGCCTCGTTCACCTCAACATCTTCAGGCTCCTTGGGTGCATCCTCAGGATCTGCAACGGGGACAGGCTCATGCACCACTTCCTTTCCACCCAGGCTCCTAATTTTCTCCTGCTAGGCTTCAACATCCCAATCTTCATGCTTGAAATTAGGATCCTTAGCTTGCAGGGCCATCCTCACCCTAGCCTGGAGAACAGAAACAATGGCAAGTTTCATAAGGCCCTACCTGTACTCTTCCATCTCCTTGTCATGTTCCAGAACCGCCTTGGCCTGCTCAGATTACACCTGTTTCAGCTCAACCACTACCTTGTCTAACTTCTTTTCAAGATATTTGCCGTTGCCGTGGGCCATCTTCTTCACATCCTCAAGTTTAGACTTGGTGTCATTGAGCTCTTTGGCGATGTCTTCCAGGGACTTCAAGAGATATTCATGTCCCTACAAAAGAAGGAAAACAAGTAAGTATCTCATCTTAAACATTTACTTATATAAATATTCTTGTTGCCATCCTCAGGATAGCACTATACCTGAAGAGTGAAATGGGAAATCTTGCCCAAGACATCCTCAAAACTGAGACCCTCAAAAGGATTAGTCTGTCAAGCTGAGGCAGAAGCAGTAGTAGTCTTCCTCTTCTTAGAGGATGCAGGTGACCATGACTTGGGAGGAGCAGGAGGAGGGCTGGTCATCCTAGAACTAGACGGTGAGGTGATCTTGGTTGCCTTGACTTCCTGGCTATCAATCTCGTCGAAGTCAAAGAAAGCAGACTTCTTTGCGATTAATATTAAAACACAGGTTTAGATAATGGTATATAACATAAACATCCTCAAGATGTAACAAGCAATACTTACCAGACATCTCTGTGGCTTGGCTAGTAGTGTAGCTCTCTTCTGCTTCAAAGGTTCTAGCTGAGACATGTAAGTTTGTAACAGCCTTGTATCTAATAATAGAATCACTCAGAGGAGGAGCAAGTTTGGAAAGTGAAGCACCTGTCACATAAAGCTTTTCAGAATGATAATGACATCCTCAGGATATAACTGCAAAATTCCTATAAACTTTAACATCCTAAAAAATCTTTACCACTTTTTAGCCAAGACATAGGGATATCATCCCCAAAAGGAATGGAATCCCACTTCACGAAGAAGAACTTTGGTTTCCAAGACCTGTCAGACTTAATGACATTATAAAGGAAAAGAGGATCCTTATTTATAAGCTGAAGAACATAACGGTTGGAACCATGAGTTTTCAACTTATACAGGTAAGACAGGTCACCAATCTGAAGATTGATACCATGATTTTCGATGATCTTACTACAGACCATCAAGATCCTCCAAAACTCAGGGATAGCCTGGGCATAGGCCATCCTAGTTACATCAAAGAACTCTTTGATAAACAGTGGGAATGGATATTTTAAACCCAGGTGGAAAGGCAGGTACAAGAAGCAGACCCATATAGAGGATGCAAAATCAGATTTTGCACCTGATCATAGGGACGAAACTCTGCAGAACTATGGAAGGCCCCTGAGTCCTTTAGGGCTTGGATGAACATATTATTAAAGGAACAAATCTCTTGGTCAGGATTGCTTAACAAGTTCTGGGGGACGAAGTCTTTAGGAACCCCAATACTCCCAGATGCTCTTGTTGTTTTCTTGCCCATCCTCATAATTTTTCGAAAAACAAAAGTTTTGCAGGATTAGAAAAAAAAAAAAAGCAGAGAAGAAGAGAAGGATTACCTTTCTAATAATCTGATGTGATTATAAAGAAAGGAATAAGGTCTAGATATAGATGGCAGAAGATGATGATCATATGTAACGGTCATCGCATAATCACTGCCGAAAAAATAGCCGTTGTTATCCTGAAAAACGTCAAATCAAGCTCATCAGATAAGATTTTCGATTAAAAAAATATTATAACTGTTTGAGATATTAACGATAACATATTTTTGGAGACAATTGTTGGTGGTGAAAATCCACAGGATGATTTTACCTCGTATATTCTATGTGACATCCTCAGGATACTGAAGGACTAAACAGGGTCAGGATGTAACTGTGTTTGCCTTATGTGCATCCTGAGGATAGACTAACGCATTATCTTATTATGATATCATTGTAGGTACACTTAATCAATATTAAGGCTTGTAACTGATCCTCAACGGCTATATTGTCTTGATCAAGTCAAAGGAGCTGATCGATGAAGAGCTGTGTGTATAGAACAAGTCCATCACCGTAGAAGAGGTTAAACTTGTAACCGATGAGCATTAATAGTAGATGAAAATCATGGAAACAGTTAACCAACGTCTATATTGGTTAACTACTGACTTGAAACAATCTAGAAGCTCATTAAAGAAGGCAGATTACATGGGATTCTTATTTATTCTTTTGTAACTATATAAAAGGGATGATTGACGAGTATAGGACACTTGATCAACACTTGATACTCACTTACTCAAGATAGAACACCTGATACTCTCACACACACAAAACACAATGATTGTAATCATAGACACTCGTCCATCATTCATCCAAAGTTGTAATCTTTTTTACCATTTTTAATATTTACAAACAAGGCAAGAGCTTATACTCCTCCCGAGGTTTTGTGCCAACGATCAACAAGTGATCAAGGGCTTTCCTCGTACATCGAGTGTTGTTCTCTTATTTCATTTCATTTATATTTATTTAACACACCTTCGTATCAGACAGTTACATCCTCAGGATATAACTGTCCATCCTAAACAGTATTCTTTGCCATCCTAAACATAGTTGTCAAATATCATTTCTTTGTTATCCTAATGTGCAATCTTGAAGATATAACTAAGCTTTTTACATATCAAACAGTTTTAGCACTCTACCTCACATTTTCTAATTTGGAAAACAAAGTTATTTTTATCAAGTAATTTTTGACCAAAACATTAGCCGAAAAAGGAGCCGTTGTCATCATGACAAACGTCTAATCAGGCTCATCAGATATGATTTTCAATTAAAAAAATATTATAACCGTTTGAGATATTAACGGTAACATATTTTTTGGGGACAATTGTTGGTGGTGAAATCCTCAAGATGATTTTACCTTATATATTCTATGTACCATCCTCATGATACTGAAGAACTGAACAGGGTTCAGGATGTAACAGTGTTTTGACTAATCTGCATCCTGAGGATAGACTAACGAATTATCTTATTATGATACTATTGCAGGTACACTTAATCAATATTAAGGCTTGTAACTCTTCCCTAACGGCTATACTGTCTCATTCAAGTCAAAAGAGCTGAACATGGAGGAGCTATACGTGTGGAAGAAGTCCATCGCTAAAGAAAAGGTCAAATGTGTAACCGTCCAACGATAAATGATAGGCGAAAAACCAAGAAACGGTTAACCAACGTCTATATTGGTTAAACTCTCTTCAAAGCTGACTTGAAACAGTCTACTGGCTCATTAAAGAAGGCGGATATAATGAGATCTTCTATTTATTCACTTGTAAATTATAAATAGCGGTGTGATGAACAAAATAGGACATTTACTTGATTGGCACTCACTTGATACTAGCTTACTCGTTATAGAACACCTAATACTCTCTGCTCACACACATAAACACTACATTGTAATCTTAGTAGTTCGTTCATCACTCTTCCAAATTTGTAATCTTTTTACCATATTAATATTAACAAACAAGGCAGGGGCCTAGTCTCCTCTCGAGGTTTTGTGCCAGCGATCATCATTGATCAAGGGCTTTCCTCGTACATCGAGTATTGTCTCTTTGTTTCATTTCATTTACATTTTTTATTTCACTATCGTATCAGACAGTTGCATCATTAGGATATAACTGTCCATCCCGACTGATTCCTTTGCCATCCTGAGCATAGTTGTCAATTATTGTTTCGTTATTATTCTGACGTGCCATCTTGAAGATATAACTAAGCTCTTAACATATTTAATAGTTTTAGCACTCTAACTCACATTTTTTAATTTGGAAAACAAAGTTATTTTTATCAAGTAATTTTTGACCAAAACAGTGGCGGAGTTGATCATCCCCTACCTATACTCCTGTAGCTCCTTCCCGTGATCTTCAGCCAGTTTGGTCGTCTCAACCAAGAGCTTCTTTACCTCAGCTTCCATCTTGGAAAGCTTATCCTCGAAATGTTTCCTTTTAGCAAGGGAAATCCTTCTTGTGTCCTCAAGAGCTACAGTGGTCTCCTGGAGTTGGGCTGACATCTCGTCCACAGATTTGAGAAAGTATACATGGCCCTGAGATAAGAAGACAAACAGGTAAGTTCTCTATAGCCCATTTTATTAAATAAAATATTATGAACATCCTCAGGATACAACTGTAACCGGAGACAGTAATGTGAGACCTTGGCAAGGACATCCTGAGGGGTGAGATCCCCAAAAGGGGATGCTTCGGAGCTTGTGGCAGCAGCAGCATCGTTCTTCCTCGTTTTGGAAACATGAGCTTTAGGCTTCGGAGGAGGGCTTGTCATCATGGAGCTTATAAGAGAGGTGATCTTGGCAGCATTGGAGACCTCTTGGCTATTGATATCATCAAGATCGAAAAAGGCGACTTTCTTGGCTAAGATAATATTAGTAACTATTATTTGAATATAACATCCTGAGGATGTAGATGGTGACTTATAAGACATAGCTGTGACTTTACTTGTGGAGAGGCTTTCTTCAATTTCAAAAGTTTTTGCAGGCAGTGGCAGTTCTCCGACTTGTTTCACCCGGATAAAAGAATCGTCCAGGGGAGGAGCAAGCTTTACAAAAGAAGCACCTGAAAACAAAGAATTTTTTTTAAAATGTCAGTTACATCCTCAGGATACATCTATAAAATTTATTTTAAAAGGATTTTACCACTTTTCAACCAAAATCTAGGGATATTATCTCCATCTGGGATGGAATCCTTTGTAACAAAGAAGAACTTGGATTTCCAAGTTCTTTCAGACTTTATGACATTGTGCAGAAAAGGCGGGGGGGGGGGGGTGTTGATTAGTTGAAGAAAAAATCGGTTAGAACCACGGGTTTTCATCTTGTAGACATAAGACAGGTCCCCAATTTGCAAAGGAATGCCATGATTCTTGACAATCCTTTTGCAGACCATCAAGATCTTCTAAACCTCAGGCATGGCTTGTGCGTATTTCATCCATGTCATCTCAAAGAATTCTTTGATGAAATCAGGGAAGGGATACTCGAGGCCAAGATGGAAGTGGAGATACAGAAAACACACCCAAATCTTGGAGGTAAAGTCGGACTTAGCATTCCGATCATAGGGTTGGAATACAGCAGTGTCCGGGAAGGCCCCTGATTTTTGTAAAGCTGTGATATCCTTGTTCATGAATGTACAAACTTCATCCATGGGGGATTCAAGCAGATTTTTGGCAATGAAGTCGTTAGGGACTCCAACATTGCAAGTAGCCCTGGTGTTTTTCTTTCCGATTGTTTATTTTTTGAAAATTAAATTTCAGGTTTAGAAAAAAGATAAGAGAGAGGAGATGTACCTTTCACTTGGGTCTTGATGTGGATTTAATGGGAGGGATGATTCAGTAAATATAGTGGGTGAAGAGATTAACATAATGATCATCTCGAAATAATTGGCTAGTATATAGCTGCAGAGATATCAATCAAATGTCAAATCATAATTGTGATAAGGATGAAAAATATTACCGTTATGCTTTTAACGGTAACATTTTTGGGGACAATTTTTGGTGGTGAATTTCTTAGGATGATATTTACTTGCATTTTTATTATGTATCTTCAAGATACTAAAGATAATGCCGGGTTCAGGATATAACTGTGTATTGTCTTAGGTATATCCTGAGGATGGGCTAACAGTTTACCTTAAATTTATTCGAATGCAGGTAATGTTTGAACAAATATGATACTTCACCAGGTCTTGCCGGATTATCGGAGACTTAGTTGATGACCGTTTGGAGCTCGTGTGAATGTGGGAGACTCTCAAACGGCTAGTGGACTTAGTTGATAATATCCCGATATCTCGGGATGGAAGTTATAATCTCTTACTATAAATAGGGGTGTGATGGACGATCATAGGACACATTCTCTGCTATTCTTTCACTCGTTTTGCTAACACAAACTCACACAACACTCTTTTGTAACCTTAGTCGATCGTCCAAAGCTTTTCCAAAGTTGTAACACTTTACTTTTTACTGAATAATAATAACAACGGCAGGGGAATTAGTCTCCTCCCGAGATTTTGTGCCGGCGATCTATATCGATCAAGGGCTTTACTCGTATATCGAGTGTTCTTGTGATGGTTCATTTCATTTCTATTTGAATATTTAATCTCTTCATTTATAGTTTCATCCTAAGGATACAACTGTCTGTTTTCTGTCATTTACTTTGATATCCTGAACGTAGTTGTCAAAACATAGTCTTTTGCAACCTAAACATAACCATCTTCAAGATATAACTGATTTCAAACTTGACAAAGCAATTTAGCACACTACCTCACATTTCTAATTTGGAATACAAAGTTAATTTTATCATTATTAATTTTTTACCAAAACAATATACATATATATACACACACATATGAGATGTGAAGGCATGTTGTTACTTGTATGGTGATTTAAATATGTATAATATCTACACGTAGGTATATGTGAATTCATGATGCCATTTTTGCTGTTTTCAAACGTTTTGGGCTAATATGTGTTTGTGGTGAAATTCATAATATTATTTACTTGCATTCTGAATATGCATCTTCAGTATATCAAAGATGATACTGAGTCCGAGATATAATTATGTATTGTCTTATGCGTACATCCTGAGGATGGGCTAACAATTTATTTTATTTTAACTTGAATACAGGTATCAATTGGAAGAAAATAATAGATGACTAAGTCTTGCATGATCTTCATAGAGTTGGTTGATGACCGTTTGAGGTTCGTGTGAATGTGGGAAGAATATGCAACAGCTAGTGGACTTAGTTGGAATATCCCGGATATTTTAGGATGTTAGTTGTTATCTCTTTACTATATAAGGGGTGTGGGATGATCATATAGGACACAACATTGTTTTATCTTCTACATTTACTATTTTCTGAGCTGCTACATTATACTCACATACTCACTTTTGTAATCGTAGTTGATCGTCCACCACATTTCCAAAGTTGTACTCTTTTACATTTGTATTTAATAAAAACAACAAAGGCAGGGGCATTAGTCTCCTCCCAAGGTTTTGTGCTGATGATCTAGATTGATCAAGGGATTTCCTCATACATCGAGTGTTCTTGTGTTGCATTGTTTCATTTTTAGTAGCTTAAACAAATTTTTCTATTACAATTCCATCCTAATGATACAACTATCCAATTTATCAATTTTACTTTGACATCCTGATCGTGGTTGTTATATTTATTCTCTTGCATCTTCAATTGAATCATTCTTGGGATGGAATCGCTTGATATCCCAAACCTTGATGTCACAACTGCTGTTCCAGCCTTCAAGATGGGAATATAGAAGGATTCAACATTCTACCAAGAATAGGTGATAAATCCTGTAGGATCCTTGATGAGGTCAGGAACAGGGCTCTAAGGTTCATCCGTCTTGAGGATGACAAAAAGATTCAGGAGAGGATAGAAGCATCCTCAAGATATAACAATCCGAATCGGAAGTCCACACCCACAAAGGAACCATAAAAATCTAAACCTTACTCTAAACCTGATAACAAAAAGGTTCATGTGGTTGAGGATGATGATGATGAGGATTGTCCTAAGTTATCAAAATTTTATTTTTCTATGGATGTACCAGGTCATATGCATGCTATGAAGGACCTCAGAGAAAAAGCAAGATGGCCAAGGAAGAATAACAAAGCAGCATGGAAGGATAAACTGAAATGGTATGTATTCCTTGAAGACTTTGGCCATACTATTGAAGATTGCATTGCCTTGCGAAAGGAGATTGCCTATCTCCTTAGCAAAGGACATCTCAAAGAATTTCTAGGCAAGAAGAAAACAAAAACTCAAAATGACACCACCATCCCGGAGAGAGCAGCTTCCCCTCCTCAGGATGTAGGCATTATCAACTTTATATCCGGGGGATCAGATATATGTGGAACATCCTACTCGGCTGCCAAAAGGCATGCTAGAGAGACTAAATCAGAGAAAGGAGAAAAGCCTACAAAAACTACCATGCTTAAAAATGCAGGGTGATCAGTTTTGAAGAGGATGACCGGGAGAACATCCTGGATCCACACCATGATGGTCTGGTAATCACTTTATACATTGCTAATCACTTTGTTCGCAGGATATTAGTAGACGGAGGAAGCTCAGTAAATATAATCCAAATAGAAGCCCTGAAAAGGATGAACATCCCTTAAACAGAGATCATGTCCAAATCATCCATCTTGGTGGGTTTTAGCGGGGAAACCAAGAGCACAGTTGGAGAGATCAAACTACCAATATATGTTGAAGGGGTAAACTCAGTAAACGATTTTTGTGTCATAGACTCTTTATCTAGCTATAATGTCATTTTAGGGAGGTTATGGATATATGATATGAAGGCAGTCCCTTCGACATACCATCAATTTATCAAGCTACCTACACCTTGGGGAGTTGTTAAGGTAAATAGTGACCAATAAGAAGCCAAAGAGTGCTATGCCTCATCAATGAAAGCATCATCCCAATCCAGACAAGCATAGAAATCACAGCAGGATGCACGTGATATCCTGAAGGATGACAGAGGATCTACTGACCAGGATGTATAGGTTGTGTGCATTGATGAAAGCAACAAGGATATCTCCGTGCTAATAGGTACCAATATCCCTAAGGATATTGAACAACAACTAACCTCCTTTTTGAAATGCAGGATGTCAACATTCGCGTGGAAACATGAAGGTATATCTAAAGATATTATTACCCATAAACTTGGTATTGACAAAAATTTGAGGTCTGTGCAACAAAAATGAAGAAAATTTATGCTATCATTCAAGAGGAGGTGGACAGATTGCTGAAATCCGGGATGATAAGCAAGGTAAAATTCTCAAGATGGTTCGCCAATGTAGTTGTAGTGCAGAAGAAAATTTGGAAATGGAGGGTGTGTATAGATTACACAGACCTAAACAAGGCTTGTCCTAAATATCCCTTCCCACTTCCGCACATCGACTCAATGGTGGATGCCACAACAGGACATGAAATGTTAACATTCATGGATGCATCCTTGGGATTTTAGCAGATTCAAATGGAACTGGATGACCAAGAAGATACCGCGTTCATGACACCCTCATGCATTTATTGTTATATTGCAATGCCATTCGGATTGAAAAATGCAGGTGCCACATACCAAAGGCTGGTCAATATGATGTTCAAAGACAAGATTAGGGAAACCATGGAAGTGTACATTGATGACATGGTGGTCAAATCCCGAAAAAGCTAAAGATAATTTTCAGGATCTCAAAGAGGCTTTTGATATCCTCGATGCATATAACATGAAGCTGAATCCAGCTAAATGTCATTTCAGGGTTGGTGCTCGAAACCTTATTGGATGCTAAAACCAGGTACTCTCATCTTGAGAAACTAATTTTAGCTTTAATCATGGCTTTGACCAAATTAAGGCATTATTTTGAAACACATAGAATTCATGTCAAAACTAATTATCCTATTAAAAATGTGCTTAGAAAACCAGAAATGTCTGGCAGGATGAGGAAATGGTTTGTAAAACTAAGTGTCTATGATTTGGTCTACGACCCTAAGAATGCAATTAAGTCACAAGCCTTATCTGATTATGTGGCTGACTTCAGTAGTGATATCCAAAATGAAGTAGATTTAGAAGTTCAACAAGTAAATGAGAATATGGATAAATGGATTTTATACACAGATGGTGCTTCAAATATATGAGGCAATGGATTAGGGATACTACTGTAATCGCCACAAGGGGACATAAGAAACAGTGCTCACAACATCAACTAATGGACTATTAGAATCTGAATCACTGGTTGGATGTCTCACAACATCCTTTCCTGGATCTGTATAAGAAACAGTGCTCAGATGTCCAAACAATCTTCTGTTAGGAGACTTCTCATTCTCTGCCTTGCCTTTATAAGTCCCCATTCTGTTCAATGTAGTCATGTTCATGTGTTCCTGATTAACAACTTGCAACAGATCCTTTCTCAAATCTGGATACTTGTCATCAAAAATCATCTGTAAGAATCTCGGATACATGAGAAACTTATCAGTCTTCAAGCCTTCAAAAACTTCCTTCATATGATTAAAAGGCATTCCCGAAATGTTATACTCTTTGTTCAATATCAGTGCTACAACAAGCGAACTCAATGTCTCTCTCAGTACATCAAATCCACCTCAAACTGGTCCAAACACATGTAGAATCACATGCAACAAGTACTTAAATGGTGTTGACAAATTCGCCTTGTTCAGTTGACAACCAGTAATCGGCCCAAAATACTTCATTCTCAGAAAGCACGCTCTTTGAACTGACCATTGTAGCTTGATTGGATCAGTTTCTTTAACAGTCAAGCATAGTACTTTCCTGAAATCTGCTTCACCAACAAAAATAGTTTTGCCTTGAATCCTGCTGTGTATGACTGACTTGCCTTCCCAGAACGTAAGAGCTGCATTCTCCCAGAATTCAACTTGATGGTCCTTGTAGATAGTATGTGGTTGTGCAATCGCGTGTACTATTCTCAACCTTCTGAGAAACTCCACAATTCCTCGGAATTCAACATATTTATCATCAACGGCTCCTATATAAGCACAACAATTGTGTTTTGTCTCGAACTTGAGTTCCATTGGTACTTGCGGTTCTTGTTGTTCTGCCATTTAGCATGTATAAACACAAGAAATACAAAAATACGTCAATTCGGATTCAAAATTACAAATTTTCAAAATTTTCCAAGTTGGTTCGACCCATCGTGGGTTTAAATGAGTTTGAATGATGTCGAATGATTTAAAATCAACTCATTCGACATGTAAATTTTTCTCATTCGACCTACTTAGGGTTCGAATGAACCTGTTCATAAATTTAAATTTGCAATTTCTGATTTAGACCATTTTAACATCAAATTTTGATTTCAACATGTTATAACATGGTCGACTAGGCCTGATTAACATCAAATTTTAACAATTAAACATTTATTGTCAGTTTTCCCCAAAATCTAGGGTTCATAAGATTGACATTTTAGATCTGTTTGTTTTAACACTAGATTTTGATCCATACTCCCCCTAAAACTGTCGATAAATGCTTTGCAATGATCAACTCGCATAAACAAACAGTTTTAATGGGTTAATCAATGTTTTAGGGTTCTGTCCTTTGAATCCAATTTCCCAACTTGTTTCTGATCCATTACCTGCACAAGTTGTTGTTATAGAATCCTTAGATGTTCAGGAACAATAATCAACAAAAAATAAACAAAGTGCAAAATAGTGGGTTAGATAGAATCGTGCAAAGTGAACAATATGAATGAAGGTTCAAATGGCAGATATGGTATATATAGATACGATTGGTTCGATCCCTACAGGGCTCGAATGAAAGAAAAATTCATTGATTCGACCTAGTTAAAGGGCAAACCAAGAATTTGTGGGTTCGAATGAAAAAGTTTTAATATCCCACACTCATTCGACCTTGAACATGAGTTCGAATCAACACCACAAAAGTTCCTTCGACCTACCGAAAGGTCGAATGAAGATTTTGGAAAACTGATTTTTACCAAATTGTCCAATCCGATCCACGTTTTGGCATTTTCAAACATTCAATCTTTCAAAATTTCTCATTTTCATGATACAAAACTCAGATTGGCTCGTCAAACTTCAGAAAATGATCATCATCCAACATCGGTTATCGAAAATAACATAGAAATGTAAAATGTTTTGGATTTTCTGAAATTTATGCTAAAACACGCCAAAAATCTTTTTGAGTTTTGCATATATGAGGAAAATAAAAATAGAAAGCGATAAACATTTTGTGAGTTTCCGGTAAGAGGATCATATCAGTTTTTGCGAAATCTAATCACACCATTGATCTTTAATTGTTTATCATTAAAAACAATGTGAAATTCGGCAATTGCTGATATTGTTATCCACATAAGCTCAGATGTAAACCGTTATGCAGTGCTTTAAAATGATACGCGTTAGGTGTATTAAATCTAACAAGGTTATGGTTCCCACACACACGACATACTCCCGTATCAAGGAATTTGCACAAAGCTTCTTCGTAACACGTGATTATGCCATTGTTATCCGTATATTACAAGGTATTAGGCATAGAGGTGTATAGGTCAGCAAATCAATGCTACAAAGTAACATGTGCACACTTACCACGTTGATGCTTATATCAATCATGATTTTCGTCATAGATATGATACGATGTATTAAATGATCTTTGATCATTTTCATACATTGAAGTTCCTCATTCGGTAACTTTAGGAGTTGGCATATTTGCTCTTTTTGCAAATAATCTGACTAAATCCAGGTCCGTAAATTAATACGATAGAAGATCAGTCAGGTTACCCCAGATAACAATTAACATAATTACCCGAAACCTCAGATTTTGGCAACCTTATCAAATGAAATTACGGTACTAAGACCATATGCCCATAAGGTGTTCAGCCACTAGCGAGTAGTTCGTTATGTTTGTATCACTAAGGCACGCATTAATAAGTCTACCAACACATCACACAAAATTATCACCCGCCTATTTATACGTTCCAATTCTTTAGCATGTGATAGATCCTCACTGATGTACTATCATTTCCTCTTTTTTCCAAGAAAAATCATTTTGGATTTCTCTGATTTGTGGTTTTTCAAATTTTTCAATGTTTTTGGATTTTCTGAAAGAAATGCTCTACCTAAAATTGAAAACATATTTTTGGATTTTTAATTTTTGAGAAGAGTAAAAAAAACTTAAATTTGATAAACCAATGAGGGGTCTAATCTTGCCTTTCCGTTATACCATTAACTCTTAATAAAAATTCAAATCTTGATTTGTCAAAAGCTTTGGTAAAAAGATCAGCTCTTTAGTAATCAGTGTGGATTTTGACCATGTCAATCAAACCTTTAGAATAGTAATCATGAATATAGTGATACCGTACTCGGATATTCTTAGCCTTAGAATGATTAACAGTGTCTTTAGTGAGTGCAATAGTTGCTTCATTATCGCAATGAACGGGTGTTCTAAGAAATTGCAAACCGTAGTCACGCATCTGTTGTTGTATCCAAAGCACTTATGAACATCAACACGAGGTTGACACATATTCTGCTTCACATGCAGATAATGCAACTGACGTCTGCTTCTTGCATTGCTAGGTCACGAGCCTGCTCCCCAGAAATTGACATCCAGCAGTTGTGGATTTGGCGTCAATATCACAGCCTGTGTAATCTGCATCACTAAAAGCAATAAAATCAAAGTTATCATCATTAGGATACCATAACCCGTGTGATGGACAACACTTCAGATAATGAAGGATTCATTTAACTACATTGAGGTTACTCTGTTTAGGCTTCCGATTGAAAATGAGCACAAAGACATGTTGCAAACATTATATTCGGCTGGGAAGCGGTTAAGTACATCAAAGATCCAACAATGGCTCGATACGTAAAGGGATCAGTGAGCTCCCCCTTAGCATCATCTCCAATCCCATTATTGGGTTGTATGGGAGTGTTAATTGGCTTCGAATCCTCCATCTAGAATTGGCTTAAGACTTCGGATACGTATTTCGTCTGATTGATGAAAATCCCCTTCGGCAATTGATCCACTTGCAATCCAAGAAAGAATTGCATTTCTCCCATAGAGCTCATCTCAAATTTCTCCTGCATAACCTTTCGAATTCCCTACACAAAGATTCATTAGTAGAACCAAATATAATATCATCAACATAAATCTGTACTAGAAGCAAGTCACCCTCTATTCGTTTCGTGAACGGGGTACAATCAACTAGTCCTCTCTTGAATCCTTTGGATAATAAATATGTGCTGAGCTCCTCATACCACTGTCTCGGGGCTTGGTACAAATCATACAATGCTTTATTTAGCTTGTAGACCTTATCCCGGTGGATAGGATCCTCAAAACCCGGTGGTTTCCCAACATAAACTATTTCCTTTACCACACCATAGAGAAAAGCACTTTTAACATCCATCTAATACACCTTAAATTTCATATATGATGTATACGCAAGAAACATTCGGATTGCTTCAATGTGTGCCACCGGTGCATAGACTTCGTTGTAGTCAATTCCCTCCGTCTGACGAAAGCCTTGTACCACCAATCGATCTTTGTTCCGTACAATCACTCCTCTATCGTCTTTCTTGCACTTATAAACCCATTTGGTGCCAATCTTCTTCCTGTTTGGTGGTAGATTTGTCAACGTCCAGACTCCTAATTTCTAAAATTGTTGTAATTCTTGCTGCATCGCATCCACCCATGATTCGTCTAGCAAAGCTTCGGGCTCAACCTGTGAAACATAATAAGCAAAAGACCAATCATTTTGATCACCTGATTTTTGAATTTTAGTATACAGGGCAAGGGCTCCAATATTCCCAGTCTATGATGCATGCCTCAATTGTCCTCGCGTCATCACACTGCTTTCAGGATCACCAATAACCTATTCTAACGGATGAACCTTGTGAATCTGAGATTCCAGATGTTTAGGGACATGAATTATCGTTTGAACATTCACATTCTCTGCCGTATGCAGATCATTACCCATATTCAATAAAGATGGAATATCTGGATTTGGGTTCACTAGTGGTGATACTGTAGAGTTTTCCAAGACTGCTTCATTATTATCTTCATCATCGTCTTCCGACTCAGAAGAATCAAATGTTGTAGAAGCTTCTTGAAAAATTTCTTCCTCTGCTATAGGAGGATTGGCATCATTAGAAGCTTCCGGAGGATTTATGGTGCTCGGACGCATTAATGGTGAAGTAACTGTGTTTTCACACTCGTAATATAATCGTAAAACAGCCTCTTCAACCAAGCTTTCTAGATTGAATGACTCAAATAACTCTTTGTAGTCAAACATCCAATCGGGCCCATTTCGAGGAGCATTCTGAGTGTAGTGTTGAACATCCACATTAGCCCACTCTTCAACTTGTCGAGTTCTTTTGTTAAACACCCGTTTATGTGGTGTCTCGTATCCAACAAAATAACCTTCTTTAGGCTTCGCTCCAAACTTCTCTGTCGGATTTAAAATCGTACACGGTTCCCCGATTGGTTCTAGAAACTCTAAATTCGGCTTGCGTCTGTTAAGCAACTCATAAGAAGTCTTTCCAAACTTCTTTACTGTTAACACACTGTTCAATGTATAACATGCTGTATAAATAGCTTCATTCCAGAAGATAACCGAAAGATTTGAATATGAAAGCATAGTTCGAGCTGCTTCAATTAGAGTCCTGTTTTTTCGTTCTGCACACCATTCTGTTGTGGAGTATAAGGTGCACTGTACTCATGATGAAAACCCTTTTCTTCGCATAATGCATCCATCGTAGAATTCTTAAACTCCGTCCCGTTGTCACTTCTGATTCGTTTAATCTTCAAATCATAGATGTTTTCCAATCGGGCAAACAGAATCTTCAAATTGTTGAGAGTTTCACTTTTTTGTTGCATGCACATCACCCACGAAAATCTGGAATAGTCATCGGTAACCACAAGCCAATAAAGATCTCCGTTGATACTCTTACGCTTCATTGGCCCAAAAAGGTCTGTATGTAGGTGCTCAAGTGGAATTCTAACATAGTTTACTTTCTTGGGTTTTTGGGAATGTTTGTGCTATTTTCCATTCTTAAAGCCCACACATTAATCATTCAAATGGAAATGGTTATGTTGATGCACGGATTGTGACTAGTTGCTTTGGATTGTCAATATAAGTGTTTTGGTTGTTTACGTGGGGTCGAAGGAAGGAATTACAGAGGTCGAATGTAGATATTATTGGTCGAAGGTAGAAGACAGAAGACTTATGTATGTTCGAGCTATGTTAGAGGTCGAAGGAACACATTCGACCATGTCGAGGGGTCGAATGTGCAGGTCTATATAAGCTTAAAGTTTTATTTAGATGTTAAGTTTTGTCATTTTGGTTGTGTGTGTTAGGTCTATATTCTCTCTGAGTTCTAGAAGTTTCTGAGTGTGTTTTATTTCATTGTAAGCCTATTTGTAAAGCAAAATTAACAATGTTTATGAATGAAATCATGATTGAAAAGGTATTTGATTGTGTCTGATTTGATCTATATCATTTTGCATATGATCTAGGGTTTCCGCACCTAGATTGTTCTACTTGTATGATCACATAGTTGTTTTCATCAAAACCGGTCCTTTACAAAGTGGTATTAGAGCTTATCTGGATCATACAACTGCAAATTGATAGATTTCGAACAGATTTTGACTCAAAATTATCCAAAATTTTTCTGTTTTGCATGAACTTTGAGTTTTAATGTAGATTGATTGATTTGGACTAGATTTTACGGATAAAATCAAAATTTTCATTCATTAAAAGTTGATTTCCATCAAATCCGAAGCAAAACTTGATAAAGATCATCAAAATCCATAAACTTTTGAAAAATTTGGATCAAATTAACTGATTTTTGAAGAATAACCGTTTTTCAAATGGGTCGGGTCGAACCAGAGAGAATAGGGTCGAACGTGTAAGTTTTGGGGGTCGAACCAGTGTTTTCAGGTCGAATCTAAGTCTTTTTAGGTCGAACCAAAACTTTTCAAGTGTGTTGTTTGTTCATTCGACCAAGTGGTGTTCATTCGACCAAACGGGAGGTCGAACGTGAGATTTATCAAGGTCGAAAGATTCTTGTGTGTTACATTTCTACATTCGAGTCTGTTCAAGGGGTCGAACCAAGGAGTTTTCTACATTCGAACCCACGTACACTTGTCAGAGGTCGAACCTGTTATTGTTTTTGGAAATTTTTCTAAGTGTTTACATTTCAAACATCATGGACAACATTTGGGGATTTCCTATGACACAAAGGCCTATTGGGGCGTTGCAGCAGCAACGGTGCATTCTCAGACAACTAATGCGATTACCACACTAATCAATGATCTATCATCAGGCAGTGGGAATCGTCCTCCAAATTTGATGGAAATGTCTGACTATCATCAGTGGCAGAAGAAGTTCAAGATTCATCTAGAGGGCATGGGTTTGGAAGGAAGTGAAGCTTGGCAAATGATAGTAAAGGGATACATTGCTCCATGTCTTGAGAACACCGATATCCATATTCCACTTGAAGAGTTGAAAGAAGACGAAAAGAAAAAGTTCATAGTGGAGAAGAAAGCTTTTTCACAACTTTCCCAAGCTTTGACTACAGATTTACTTCATCAGTTTGGATCGTGTACTACATCAAAGCAGTTATGGGATGTGTTGAAAAATAGGCATGATGGTAATGAGAAGACAAGAAGATTGAGGGTAGAAGAACTGAAGAAAGTGTTTGAGAATTTCAGCTATGTTGGGAATGAAACCTTGAAAGAGCTTATTGCAAGATATTGTCATTTATTAACATAATTGTCAAATTATGATATCAAGATTCCAATGTCAGAATTGGTAGACTAGTTTGCAGATTCATTGCCTCCATATTGGAGTCAACATATTGAAGTGTTGAAGGAAAAAGATGCTTATGCTTATTGGACCATTAATGATCTTATTCAAAAGCTAGAGAACAAAGAACTGGAGGAGAAGAGAAAAGATAAAAGGTCACAATTTCCACAGAACCCGGAGCTGTATCATGCTACATCATCTTCTTCTATGTCTAGTTCAACTGTTGGTGGAAGTGTTGCACCTCATATAGCTTGTGTGTCAAGTGTTATTGAACCACCAAGAAACCTAATCAATTATCTTGCACAAACATCAACCTACACACCAACATATACAACAAACTCTTATATACCACCTCCACCTCAAATGTCTGCTACCTGTTACACATCTACAATGAACACACCTCAACAACAACAATATGTTCCACCAATGACACAAGCTTCATCAAGCCAGAGTCCTATCGTGTTGGAAACTTCCAACATGAATAATGTAACTGTTGAAGTAGCACAGCAACACATTGCTTTAGTTTCAGCAATGGTTGCTTCTTACAATGGACTTGTGGGAAGTTAGATAGGCAACGATAATCTGACCAATGAAGATTATGCCTAGATAGATAAGGAAGAGATGGAACTGGTAGATACTCAATGGGCTTTTGCAAGCGTGATGAGAAGAGCTATGGAGTTTATTGAGAAGACAGGAAGAACTGATCTTGCTACCTCACCTAATACCACCTATGGCTTCAACAAAGCTGAGGTAACATGTTTCAATTGTGGTACTCGAGGTCATTTCAAGAGAGAGTGTACTCAACTGATGCAGCAAGGTAACAGGAACCCATTTAATTCCAACTATCAGAACCGACAATCACAAAACCAGGTTACCTATCAAAGCCAAAACAACAACTATCCACAACAACACAATTTCCAAAACCGACAAAACACCTCTCAAAATACCAGATCTAGATAAACATCTACACCCAATCAAACTTAAACTCAAACTCCATCTAACCGAACCAGAACCATTATTCCTATTTCTACACCAATCAGCCAACCTCAAAATGAAAATCAGAATCAGGCATTGGTGATTCAGAAGGATGAGGGTTATGATTGGACTGCTATGCAATTGGGAGTTTAGGAGATTACGAGTGGGAATGTAGCATGTCTTGCTAAGGAGATGGATTTAGAGGAGTCGGTGATAGCTGAAGAAGTTTTGGAATCTGAGAAAGTGTCTGAGGTTGTGATTGAGGAGATGGTTGACGAAGTCCAGATTTCTGTTGCTGAGAAAGTTGAAGACACAAGTGCTGAGAAGGTTTCGGGAACTATCATTGACTCAGTTGCTGATGTTTCTGATGAACCTGAATCTGTTTATTCTGACTCGGAAAGTGAAGTTGACTCGGAAGCAAGCATTAATTCTTTGGATGATGAGATTGATCAATTACTGGTCGAAGCTGACTTTCTGATGACGAAGAAATTAGCATTGTGGATGATGCCTTCACGAAGATTGACTATTCTAACTTCTTTATTGGGAAAGAGGCTCACTTTGCACTGATGGCTATGACAGATCTGCCTAAATCGGTAAGTTCTGACTCTACAACTGATATGCGTAGTGATAAATACTGTGGTACTTGTGATAGATTGACTCAGGAAAATAAGCAACTCGAGGTTCAACTTGAGAGTGCTAGAATCAACATTCAATCTTATCGTAAGGATACTCATGAATTCAACAAAACACTTGAAGGGTATAAAAAGGATATTTCAGAATTAAAGAAAACCCTTTCTTTAAAACAAACCGCCATTAACAATTACATTAATGAACTTGAAGAAACAAAATTGGAAATGGCCACTATCAAGTGTTTTGCTGAAAAGGTCAATAAAAAGTTAGAGAGCAATAAGCATGTTGCTTATGTTGTTGACCACATTATTGAGGAACCATCACAATCCAACAGTGAAACTATAAATCTGTTCCTTCTCCAGTGTTATTTGAAAATCATAACTTGAACTCAGTAACACCGGAGAGTTCAGTAAAATCGGACTCCGCATCGGAAAATGAATCTAACACTTCCAGTGTTGGAGATCCTAATTCCGATGTGTGACCGATATTTGGATTGAATGATGAAGGTGTGACAGCAGTAACTGATGATTCAGATACTAAAGATGAGAAACCTAAGAAAGGTAGTGATATTCCTTTGGAAAATCACATTATTACAAATGAACCAAGGTTACCTTCTCAGGTTTCACATCCTTAGGCAAATGCACATAGAATGAATCAATCAGTAAAGAAGAATGAGAAAAATGATTCAGTTGACAAACCAGTCAAGGTTTTCTATCGGATGAAAGGATCCGATAAGATAATCTCTGATGAGGAATATCCAATACAGTTTGCAAATTATTCCAAAATTGAGAAAATTTGGCAAGAGAGTACTATTTGGTTTCCTAAACATGAAAGGACCAATGATATTCCTCCCGAACTTTTAAAGAAATTGTATTGTGATAATCCAAAAGAACCAAAAGTTCATGTCACTGAATTCATTAAACCGAAAGAAAAGGTAAACGGATTTATTGAATCGGCTTACTCAAAGGAACCCGCTCCAATGAGTTTAAGACGAATGTGTGTTGATGATCAATACCCGGTCAATTCATTCGCTAAGCCCAATGCTAAAAATGTGTTTGAAGAATACCGTGCATGTTTCAAATGAGGGGATAGAGGGCATTTACTTGCTCACTGCCCGTATGTGAGACACAAAAGGCATGAAGTTGAATAGAGGCAAATGTTCTGGAATTCGGTAACTGATCATAGACAAAATGGTTCACAAAGACAATTTGTTCCTCAGAGGCAACAATTTGTTCCTCAAAGGCAACAATTTAATTTTCAAAGACAACAACAGTTTTTCCCACAAAGACAACACTTTTATAACCAAAACCAGTTTTATAACAAAAGGGAAAACAGACCAATTGTCTATGATAACAGAAACCGAATTGCCATAGAGAAGAAACTGAAGAAACCAATGGTGAACACAACTAATGATAAGCAAAAGGTTTTTCCAAAACCAGCTGTGAAATCATCGGTTGGACCTGCGTCTGTTAAATCAGATAGGGTAACCAAGAAAGTTTCATTTACGAACGACACAAAGAAACCTACCGAGACTCAAAAATCTCAGATTAGGATACTTAAACGTTCTTAAGAATCTTGGACACCAACGGGTTCTCCGGGTGCTTCTACATCAAATGCCAATGTCATCATCATCATCATCATACTCAGTTAATCCCACCGATAGCAAAGCCCTTATCCAACAACTCTTGGAGTTGGGTAGACAGTTCTTGAAGTTCACTTGGTGCTAAGCGATATGGTGCGTGTGCAACTGGGGTTGCTCCAGGTGCAAGATAAATTTGAAACTCCCCTTGACGAATAGGTGGAAATCCAGGTAGTTTTTCTGGGAATACATGAGGGAAATCATGAACTACGGGGATGTCTTTGATTCTCAAATCAACTTTAGCTCGAGTGTCAGAAATGTTAGCCAGGATGGCTGGATAGCCCTTTCGAATGCACTTATGGGTTTTCAAAAATGAGATGATACCCACCATGGTACCAGCACGATCACCGTGAATAAATGACAGAGGATTTCATCACGATGCTTGGACAACCAGTCCATGCCAACTACGATATCGAAGCCTCCCAGAGTGATAAGTGTAAGATCGATGTCATACCAATGACCATCCAGTTTGAGCTTACAATTGCAATGGACATGGGTTACCTCAACAGGCTAACCATCATCTAGCTCTATAGAGTGTGGGGGTTCAAGAAGAGTAAAGGCCAACCCTAGGAATTTGCTAAGTTTTAAAGACACAAAACTGATATTCGTACCGGAATCGAAAAGAACAACAGCAAGATTATCGTTCACAGAAAACGTACTTGACAACACATTGATGTCGCTCTTGGCTTCTCCCAAGCCAATTACGCAAGTTATTCCCCAAGCACCATTGAGGTTTTTGTTGCTATTGTGGTTCAGGTGGGGACAGTTCCTTTTGAAGTGGATTTCACTCCAATACTAGGAACACCCCTTCCTAGCACCTCGTCATTGTTGCTATGCTAGCTGCCGTTGTTGAATAACTTATATCTCACACCATCCTACATTCCCTTGCTATCACCAAATGCAGAAGATGAAGCACCACGCTTTGGAAAAGTACCATGCTCAATAGCCTCATCAGTGAGTTTGTGAACCAGGTGGAAGATTTGCTAGATTTTTGGTAGGTGAGCTGCAATGACCATGCCATGAATCTATGGGACTAACCCTTTTGGTGTAATGTTGAATCCGTCTATAAGGTGGATTAATTAGATTTGATCATATAGTAGCTAACTCATGTGGCTTGGTAGTGTATGCGTCACTTTCAGACCCAACCGTCTTTAGGTAATAGTGTTCGGTTTCAATTTCTAGATTTCATCACATGGGTAACATTCTCCACCCATGGAAAGACCGCCTCTGCCCTTTTCAGACTAGCGAAGTAGTCCAACAATCTCCTTCACTCCCGCTGAGGTTTTTGAGGCTTACAATCCATATAAACCTTGAAAGTGCAGGCTGGCAGATCGTTGTTGTTGTGTGCAGTGAGGCATGTGCGTTCAAGGAGTAAGAAGGTTCAACGGCAGAAATCAAGGGAAAATAATGATTTGGAAGAGTGTACTAGCTTGCAAGGTTGCGAGAGCTCCAACCACCCTATCGCTGATGAAAGATCTCACCCTAATTAAGTTCATAAAAGAAGAGAAAAGAAGAACAAGCAAGAAAATATAAGAGTTAATTGTCTCCATGCCCAGTCAAGATAGTAATGTCTTAATCCTCAGTTTACATGTGTTATTCTTTTCAGGTTCCTCCGCCATCTCTTTTTTTTCCTCTTTCGTGGGTGTCAGTGTCATGTGGGTCACATCGTGTATAGTCTCCAATTCCAGTCATGTGTCAGCTATTTTATTGGTCAGCTGCATTACCCGTTCCCCCAATTGTGGCTGTCAGTCATTAGTAGGTTTCATCTCCCATTTGAAATACTGTACCCTGTCGTAGGCGTCGTGCAGCTCTCCGTGTATATGAGCCATAATGCCTGCAAAGGTTCTCTCCCAGGCATCCAGAACAGCTCGTACCCCCTGGTACCCTATTGCCGATTTCCCATCCATGAAGTTTGTTGGGATACTAATCCCAACGATGCACCACTTGGTGTAACCCTGGTCCCTTACCAGTGACGTGCTCAAAATCAGATTTAGGGTTAGAAGATAACATATCTCCTATACATGTGTTGTAAGTATATGTAGCCAAAAGCTAATTATGCACTTAAGCTGTGAGTGTTACTAATGCAATGCTTATGCTATGACAGTTATAGACTAGACTAAACATGCAGTCCTAGTTCACTATAACCAGTGGCTCTGATATCAATTTGTCACACCCTCAAATTTCAACTGTGGGCTTTATAGCGCGAGGCGCGTGACACACCAGGATCCCCATAGCCATAAGTCATATGAACGACTTTACATGCCCAAACTATTTAGTTCGTTTCCAAAAATATAATTTAACGTTTAATTAAAATTTTAAATAAGTTGCGAAAGCGTAAACCAAACATAATCATTTTAAGTTCAATCGCAAAACAACGCGCCCAAATGCATAACCAAATAGCAATAAATAAAGCATAAGTTAAATAGTGTTCAATATCCCATGACACAATGATGCATGACCTACAGTGATCCAAACCTATCGACCTGCAAAAGCATGTTACTGTGTGTCAACATAAAGTCGGTGAGTTCACAAGATAAGTAAAGTAAATGTTTAGGTTTCTAAAACCAGTAACCACTAGTTCATCGCATGCCAAGGGTAGCTAACCCATACAAGATAACTAAACACAGGTAATACCGAACTGCTAAGTAACGTGCACTCACAACAGTGAACAAAAGAGCCTCCCATCATTGCATATCAACAATGATAATGTGTAACCCATATGTTGATGACATTATTTTTGGTTCTACTAATGAACTTTTATGCAGAGAATTTGAACGAATCATGCAGGAAAAGTTCGAGATGAGCGTAATGGGAGAAATGCAGTTTTTCTTAGGCTTGCGGGTGGATCAATTACCAATGGGTATCTTTATTCACCAGACGAAATATGTATCTGAAGTCTTGAGCCGGTTCCAAATGGATGATTCAAAGCCTATGGATACTCCCATACAACCCAATCACGGGATTCGAGTTGACGCTAAGAGGGAGCTTATAGATCCCTTTACGTATAGAGCCATTGTCGGATCTTTGATGTACCTGACGACGTCTTGTCCAGATATAATGTTTGCAACATGTCTCTATGCTAGATTTCAATCGAAGCCGAAACAGAGTCATCTTACAGCTGTCAAGCGAATCCTACGATATCTGAAGGGTTGTCCCCCGCGTGGACTGTGGTACCCTAATGATGATAATTTTGACTTTGTGGCTTTTAGTGATGCAGATTTTGGAGGTTGCGATAAAGACAGTAAATCCACAACGACGGGATGTCAATTCTTTGGGAGCAGGTTCGTGACCTGGCAATGCAAAAAACAGAACGCAGTTGCGCTATCTACTTGTGAAGCTGAATACGTGTCAGCCTCGAGTTGCTGTTCATAGGTTTTGTGGATTCAACAGCAGATGCGCGATTACGGTTTGCAATATCTTAAAACCCCAATTCATTGTGATAATGAAGCTGCCATAGCACTCACTAAAGACATAGTCAATCACTCTAAGGCTAAGCACGTCCGAATTAAGTATCACTTTATGGGCCACGGGTTATCCCCAATCTACCATGTGTGGTTGATTTATCATAAAAACGAGTATTCTAACATGTGTTTAGCCTTTTAATATGCCAAAGCTAGTGTTAACATGTGTTTTAGTCCAACTAACATATGTTAATATGCGGTAGCCGAAACCATCACATATTGTGGCTTTGTGATTGCTCATTTAGAGGACTAAACTCGGTTGATCTTAGCTTGTCAAGGTACCTTCGATCCATTACAAGGTATTTTAGTGTGTGATCGTGTAGAAACCAATTATAACACCTTGGTTATGGGCTTTTATCTTAGAATATGAGCTAAACAAGTTTTATAAAAACCGATTCAAAGCCGATTAGTTATGTAAGGTATTTCATCTGAAAATGTTTATAACTAGTATCTTACCCGCGGGCATTGCCCCGCGACGCGAGCCTGCGGCGTATCAAACAAACAAAAACACTAACATCATTGCTCTACGATTATGAGTTTACAAAAGTTTACAGAAATTCATTTATTTAAAGATTCTTATTAAAGTTCATAAGTTTACCCTTATATAAAATATGTTAACCCATATACTTAACAAATGTTCATAAGTTTACAGAAGGTCATTTATTTAAAGATTCTTATCAAAGTAAACTACTTTCAAAGATATAAGATATATTACTTCTAGTCCTTAACAGTAAGATCACTTTAATTTCCCTATTATCACCCATATAAATTCTGATGTACCTTCGTCTCCACCCAAATGCATTTACCACAAATGTTGCTGCTGCCTGTCCATAGAAAACTCAATGGATAAATAAAACAGGCATTTCAGTAGAAAGGCAAATATGAATGGATACTCACCGGTGAAAGGACCGATTTTGGTCGGAAAGAGGCAGCTAAACAATGATCAGAACTGATTGCACTATTACGGCCAACGGCACCGACCCGGAAAACCATGCATGTCAACCGTCGCCGACGACGACAGCAACACTCGTCCATGACTGTTCTGCAAGTAAACGTTGACACCAACGACCAGCACCGCCATCCCGTAACACTACCAGCGACCATCGCCACCAGCGGCCCAGCCCAGCCATTTTGGGCGCGCGTATCTTTGTTATTGTTTTGGGCGTCTCTCTCTCTGTATATACGTCAATAATGAATGAAATGTGCAACAATAATGAATAAGAAGCTTCTGCTAGAAAAGAAGATAACATACCCCTAGAATGCCTAGATATTACTAAAATGCCATGGACTGTAGCAAAGTATGTTTCAAAAATGTTATATATAATAATTGCATAGCCGATTGTTTAACCATTATGTTTCCTTGACAATAAGACCGATCATATGTATAAACGGGACAATGTGTGCATTGTGCTTCTAAGTTTTAACTTGTGAGTACATTTATCCTAGCCAATATATTAACACTTATTGAACGCCGATTATCATGATCAAAGTGGCTTGGGTTTGGGTTCACAATAGGCTGATGAACTAGAGATCATGGAAGGTTAGAACTTACTTCGAGTCTTGAGGATTACAAGTAAACTTTGGGACCTTTGGATGCTTCCTATGGCTAGCCTTTTGGAGGAGTCGGTTATGGTTTATAGAGAGGTTAGGAAGAAGTCAAAGCTTGCAAGTGTTCTTGGGTTTGTGTTTGGTGCAATTGAGTGATTATGAAACTCCCTTTATATAGGGGTCGATCAACAAGGTGACAAGAACAATTTTGGCAAAGTGAAACACCTTGGACGGAGTTTATGATTAATATTCATGACATGATTTGATGAAAGGCAAGCACCTTGGCCGATTCTCCGAATGATCCTATAGAACTATCCTGGATGGAGCAGAGAAAGTGATTTCTAAGAATGAAGTACAACGCTCCTATTACTGTTGCTTGTTGCATAAAAGCAAAGTTGTATCCACACTTCAAATATCTATTACATGTGATTCTACATGTATTTGGACCAGTGAGAGGAGGATATGATGTGCTGAGGAAGAGTTTGTGCTCGGTGGTTGCTCTGATTCTAAACAAGCCATTTAATGTCTCTGGAATGATTTTTGAGCATATGATGGAAGTACTGAAGGGATTGAAGACAGATAAGTTCTTGATGTATCCAAGATTCCCTCAGATGGTGTTTGATAACAAGTATCCTAACTTGATTAAAGATCCAGTATAGATTGTGAATCAAAGTCACATGAGCATTACTACTTTGAGTAGGATGAGGGCTTATAAAGGTGTTCCTGAAGATCAAAAACCTCCATACAAGACCTTGTTTGGTCATTTGAGAGATGTTGCTTACAAGGATCCAGGACAAGATGAGGCAAGAAATGAGAAGAGTGATTCTGACTCTGATAGCCCTTTATTCCTAGTTGACAAATCTGCTAAGCGAAAGCGTCAAGTTGTTAACAAAGGTGCTAAGACGAAAAAGGGTAATAAAAAGGTGGTTGAAGTTGAAACAAAGAAAAAGAAAGTTGTGAAGAGTAAAGGAAAAGTAAAGACTATTCTTGTTGATGAAGAGTCTACTGATTCTGAAGAGACTCAAGAAGAAGCTGAATGGGATTCAGGTGCTGAAAATGTCAAGATCACCAAACCCAAGGCCACTAAGGTTGGTGAGATGAAAGACTAGATAAAGCCATTGAAGCTGAAGAACAGAGAAACAGAGAGTTAGATGATCAAGATTTGGAGTTAACATGTGATAATCTAAACTTTGAAGGTTCTCCAGTTGTAGGTGAGAAGATTAAAAAAGCCAAAGGGAAAACAATGCAAAGAGAGACAATCCAAAGAAGAAAAGGGATATAGAGATTGATTTGTTAGTAGTTGGCAACAAAGTACCAGCTATTGGAAGTTCAAAAGATACAACACCCGTTGCATCCCCAGCAGTAAAGAAAAAGAAGAAGGTTGTTTAGGAGGCAGTTACAACTAATCCAGCTCCTGAAAACGTTTCAACTTTGTTGAAAGATGTGTTAGAACAGGTTCAGAAGAAAACATCAAAACCTGTTGCTACACCAGTTGTTGAATCATCAACACCCCAGCTTACAATTTCTAATGAAGTGATGGAATATGTAATCGTCAGATTGCAGATGTGATGAAGGCTTTCAATCAACAACAGGCTGAGATCAAGCAGATGAAGGAAGATGAGAAGACTATGTTGCATATTGTCTTATCTTCCAAAGCTAATCAAGATGAGTTAGAAGCAAAGTTGAAACAACTTGAAGATGAAAACAAGATGTTACTTACTCGTGGGAAGAGAAATACAAGGAAGATTAAGCTGCTTCAGATTGAAAACAAAGAAATAAAGGTTGAAAACAAGAATATGAAGAAACTGGTTTATGATCTTTATTCCAGAGCACCACAGTTGAAGAGAACTGAGGAGGATGAGGAGGAGAAAGAAGAAGAGTAGGTTGACTTTGAAGAGTCTGATGAAGAAGGTGATGATGGTGACTTTAATGACACATCAGATGATGATGATGATGCATGAGGTAAGAGTGGAAATAAGAAGAATGATGATAATGATGCTAGTTCAGAAGACGATGATGATGATCAGAATACTGATCAATATAGTTACAAAAAGATGGATTCTGATAAAGGTGATACATGTGAGTCTAGTTCGAAGAAGACACCTGGTGAGAATGTGGATTCTGATGATAGTATATTCTGGACTGACAAAATTAGAGCCTTATCTAATGAAGACAAAAGTTTATATCGTCAAATGTTTGAGCAAAATGTGTGGATGATAGAGTTGACTGGAAGATTCCCTAGGATCTTTGAATCAGATGATATGGGATTCGAGATTGAGTATAATGATCCAGATCTTGAAGACGGGGAAGTCTCTGCTGCTATGTCCAAAGAGATTCTGGAAGGATTAGCAAAGCAGGTCGGGAAGTCTCTAGAGGAGATAATGAATGATAAAGAGATTCTTGATATTCCAGTGAAAGAAGCAGGTAATCACTCAGATGATCAAGATACTCCTGTGTTTGAAGAAGTTGAGATTGAAGATCCATCTCATGAAGAGTATCATGAATACTAACAAGCAGAAAGAATATGTAGTGATTCCTGAGATCAACGAACAAGCACTTGATGAAGCAGAAAAGCTTGCTAAGCAAAAAGGCAAGAAGATCTTAGAAGAACTGTTTGGAAAAGATGCTGATCAGAAAGAAACATACAAACAATCAGATGAGTTGAAGGATATGTTGAAGAAGTCGAAAGAGAAGGAAGCAAATAGACCAAAAGCAGAAGTGTAGGGAGTTTTCTACAAATATCACAATCAAGTCTTCAAAGGAAGAGCTTTGGGTTAGAAATATTTGAGACAACTACGGTGCATAGGTGTGAAGTGGCAGGAAGGGATCTTGTACTTTTACAGATTCCATGATATCAAGACCTTGCCGTATTGGGTTGTTAGGGATGTTTGTAGACATACAATGACTGGTGCTTCTACAATGATGTGGTTGGATGGTTTGCAGACAAGATGACTTGGGAAAGCAAAACCATATGGAATATGTTTAGACCTCAGTATCCTAAAAGGAAAGTTCATAAAGAGGTTGATCCTATTACTGATATGAAGAAGGTTACTCCGAAGTACAAGCCTCCAGGTTGATGAAAAGAATTCCTCTGATGCCGATACAACAAAATTTCTCAAAAGATTTCAATTTTTGGTACTATGATTGGAAGACAGCAGAAGTGGTGATTGTGCTAAGAGACAAAGATCCTAAGCTTATGTGCAAGAAGATCAGAGTTTTTGACCGATGTGGTTGATTAACTATTCGGTTGAAGACATCAACATGCAATATTTCAATCCTATACATTTTGATGTTGAAGATCTTGAACAAGCATGGAGATACTAAAAAGTATGTGTTTTTCTGCTTTGCATGGGATGTAAATGCTGGGTGTGACAACAATCAAAAGCTAGGAAAGTATGTGAAGATTCGTGAAGAGAAGAAAGGTTCGCACAAACGCAAATTAGAACTTGAAATGAGCAAAAAGAAAAAGAAGATTCTTCGGATCAAACTGATGAATAAAGCGCTT
>JAUTDX010004792.1:0-28234 GCA_030844895.1 Ambrosia x helenae | reverse complement strand
TGTTTATTGATGAATTGTAAAAATATGTTAATTTTGTGTTTACTCCTGTTATTATTATATTTGTTGGCTTTAAAACTTATGTTTACAGATAACCAACTTTTATTACCTAGCTTTTAATATATAAGGCGGACGGGGCACTCCGGTAGGTGTTTTTCAACTTCAATGATTTCTGTCAATCTCTGACACTGTCACATCACTTTACTGATTCATTTCACTGAAACAGTTTTTTTTTTTTTTGCAACACTCCACTAGAAATAAAATAGAGAAAAAGACAAAAGGGGGAGAGAGAAACTCACGTGTAACAGCCCATTAACTATAACTAGATTTTAGTTCATGTGACCACTACATGGTGGTGCCCCATCCCCTAAGATGTAGATTTAGGCATATTTGATGCATGAGTTATAAAGTTCTTCACACAAACTTTTAAAGTTATATTGCAGGTTTTAAAACTTAATCAAGTTACAATGTATGTTCTTTATTTTTTTATTTATTATTATTATTACTTTTTTTTCTTTTTTCTTTTTGAGATTTTTCGATTCAATATCAAATCATTAGACATTTACAGTAGAGAAACAACTAAACGAAAAATAAGTTGTGTAGCAATCATTTTAAATAGCAAAGCAATCCTTTTTAAATAGCAAAACCAATCATACCGAAATAAAATTATACGTGATTTGAGAGTGTTGATAAGAAACGTGTGTTCTTGGATGAATGAAAGAATTTTGGAGTTGTAGCATAACTTTGTGAAATAGACGAGGGCCTTAATTGAGTTTAAACCAAACCAGAGGGGTGTTGGTGTAAATAATTCTCGACTAGTTAAGTTATCTAAAGCAATGGCAAACCATAATCACATAATGTTAAGTAAGATAATATTAAAAAATTTAGTTATCATCACACAATCCTTGTTCTACTCTTTCAGATCATTGCAACCTTAAGTAAAACATTTTCATTTACATTTTTAATGATATTTTGGCACACGTACAATCCAAATTGATATTGTAAATATATCTAAATTATGATTTATATTATTATATATAAGTATAACTTTTACCTTAAAATTCATAGAAAAAAAAACTGATATAACATACTTTCGAAATCATTTTGTATGTTACTTGACGTTTAAAAAAAAACATTATTAAAATACCAATAAACGTACTTCAGTTGAAGGCATTAAAACGATAGAACAAGCATTATCACAAGATACTGATTTTGAATGTTCTTTAAAGTGTTATTAATTAAGATGTTTCTGGTTCATATGGTAGGGATCCAGGCCACGACTAACGTCTGAAACAACAAAACAGTGTTGAACAAAATTTGCGTGTGTTTTATACTAAAACATATAAAGGGTATCCAATCTTATAAATTTTACTTAAGTAATTTGATAATTATTGAGAATTGGGACACTAATAACATAGTGATAGGTTGTTAGATCCACCTAATCCCCCATAATTACCATCAATAATTTTGAAAGGAGATGTCCTAGCCAGAGATATGACACGACTAAAGATTTTAAAACCGTTTTAGTGATTACAATTTCTTTTTTTTTTTCTTCTCATAATGAATGTTTTGATGTTAAATTTTTAATGGATTGAGTAACATATATAACATCCTCTTTACATATACCATATACGTAATAATAAAATTGTATATCATTGTCTTCCTTTTTTTTTTTTTTGTATTCTTCATGTCTTTTTTTTTCTTCTCATAATGAATGTTTTGATGTTAAATGTTTAATGGATTGAGTAACATATATAACAACATCTTTACATATACGTAATAATAAAATTGTATATCATTGTCTTCCTTTTTTTTTTTTTTTTGTATTCTTCATGTTCTTCGTTATCATCATTATGTTCTTCGTGTTCGACTTCATCATATTGAAGAAGAAATCATCGGAAATAATGACTTAGAAGCAGTGATCATCGTTTGATTGAAAATTGGAATGAAGTGGTGTTTTTTCATAATATTGATCGAATTCTCTGAAGCCGATTAAAACGACTATGATTGAAAATCGTTTGGTGAAAGATATTGATGACGTGGGTAACTTAAAGCAAAAATAATAAACAACATCACAGAACAACGCTTAAAGGGTTGGAACTACAAAAGTTCAAAGCCAGGAGTATCCTAAGTCAAAAAGATGACTTGTCCCGTCACCTTTTCATCGAGCAACACAACCAGTTGCTGATGGAATATCAACACATAACAGACCGCAGGTCAATAGCCACCACCGGCTATTAGTGGATTGTCCTTTTGTTGCAACAAGGTCCAAGGTGAGATGCTTTCCTCTAATAGAGAATCATTTTCTCTATAAATCTGAGTTGAGTACAACAGATCTGGACACACCAACTCACATCACTTGCACTCTCATCTTCTCATTCTTTTGGTCTTGCACGTGGAGAGAATAACTCTCTTCACTCGGATCTCAAGAACACCCACTTCTGGTTTCGAGTACATCTCAAACCAGAAATCTAAAGCATTTACAACAATAAAATAACCTTGAACCTCCTTCTACGTTTGCAACGTAGAAGGACACCAACGACCTGCGTTAAGCAGAGTGGAACCCTTGAACCCCTGAACCCTTCCTGTGACTCAGGACTAACGTTAGGCAGTTATTTGTTGTAGCAACAGATATGATATTCAATTTGGTTAGAGAGGGAGAGGAGTTTTACGCCTAAGGGCATATAAGTATCTTACTCATCTTCTTAAAATATATCTTGCCGCCAACAGATCATCAACGTGCCAAATTTAAGATGATACTTCTTTTTTGTTGTTCTAATATAAGTGGTATAATATGATGGAGCGATTTGGTTGACAAATATGGTTAAAAGTATTTCAAATGCCACATTAGTTTATATTATCAGCTAATCAACATCTTATCTCTACTTCTCTACTACCTTATTAAGGAGGAGAGATGGGTAAAAAGGTAATTTCACCATCATTTTAAGATGGCATACAAAAGGTCACAAGGTAAACAACTATATTTTTGTTAAATCCTTCCCTTTATGCCCCTATGTGCAATATTTGATTACAATTGTACAATGACTAATGCAAGTCATCTCTATTATCATTATTATTATTATTATTATTATTATTATTATTATTATTATTCCCTATGTGCAATATTTGATTACAATTGTACAAATGACTAATGCAAGTCATCAATATTATTATTATTATTATTATTATTATACTATATATTAAAATACAATGTCGGTGCTACAGTACTACTGTAGCAGCTACAGTTTTTTTTTTTTTTTTGTGGCGGTTTATTTATTCACAAAACGAAAACCTCAGAATAAGATGGGGAGTCGTTTTCCATTGGCGAGGCACGCAAAGGACGTGGCGAGGAGGGAAAAGAACCAACGGCAGATGAATGGTATTCTCTGCAAGTGTAGAGGTTGGCGGTTGGTGATGGTGGCGGCTATGGGTTAAGAGTTTGACAGCTGAGTCGGAGAAAACGGTGGTTCACAGATCTTTAGCGACGGTGGCCTGGTGGTGGGTTGCAAAGAAGTCGTTTCTCATATAGTGATTTTTTCCGGTGTCCGTCGCCGGAGGATGACGACCAGTAGGATGACATATGTGCCATAGAGTGGGGGTTCATTCGGTGGCGGTGACGATGGCTTTTCCTTGGTAGAGGAGAGGGTAAATAGAAACTAGAAAGAGATAAAGATGATGTTTTAAAATACAAAAGGACAAACGTGAAGCAAATATAAATTTGATTTGACTATTTGAGTTAAAATAGTAAAACGTGATGCTCTGAAGAGCTTTTACATTGTTGATTTTGTAAAATTATAAATAAGGATATTCATTACGTTCAATTTATGGATTTAGTTAAATTTGTATATTTTAAGTTGTTATTATATATAAAACATAATCATTATACAAAGTTTCCATCAGTCTTTTTTATATTTAGTTTTTTTTATAAAGTATTAACAGAAACAAAATTGTTTCTCCTTTTGTAATTAAAACAAAAACTAAAATATACGTTAACCCCTCACTCATAGAATTTTAAGACACTTGATTATTGACGTTGATGGTTTTATTATCTTTAAATTAAACAATTATATTGTTGTTATTTTCTAAATGTAAATTTTGTATGGATTCGAGTTGGTATAACTTCGACTTATTATGCGTTTCGATGATATAAATTCGAGTTATCGTACGTTATGATGCCGCCGCAACGCGCGGCTGGTAACATACTAGTACAAGTAAAACTTAAGCATTTCGTTCTAATGAATGTCAAATCCACTCTTAATAATTTTAATATGAATTAAAAGATTTAAAGTAGATTTAATCATGAAATTTACAACGATTAACAGGTGAATTGGTTATCCATGACATCTTGGTCTAGTGGTATGGTGTCTCGCCTTACAAATGTGAGATTTTCAAATCCTTGCCAGTTTAAGATGAGGTGAAATTACGGTGTTAAAAATTTGCCGTAAAAAAAACAAGTAAATTGGTTGTTAGTTATACTCAAAGAAGCACAATAATTGGGTTTTGTTGTCTTTTAAGGTAACTTAGGCGTGTTTGGGTAAGGACTTGCAGTTTTGGAGTTTATAAGGTCTATTTAGACCAAGCGGAGTGGGCATGGAAAAGGGGGGGGGGGGGGGGCTATTGGTTGATTTTTTTTTAACTTTAACACATTAATAATAATAATATAACAATATTCCTCCCCTCCCCCCCCCCCCCCCTTCCACTCCCACAATTTTCATTCCCTCCACGTGGGACTCAAAAGTATCACATGGCGCTTCATCCCCCTCTTTTCCCCCACCACTCCTTATGGTCTTAACACAATAAGCTAGTTACTAAACTTACCTAGGTGTATATATGTAATATGTCATGTAATTAACTAATTTGGTACTTTAAATAGTACGTACAGATACGAGTGACATGTTCATTTTCAATTTGATAGGAGTTAACAGTCACTTGGAAAAATCATGCATATTTAAATTATATGTATGTACTTAAGGAAAATACCTTCACACATGAGGTCTATGGACATCTTGTGACATTCACAATTTGGGTTAAGGGTGTCCTTTGTGACGTGTTTAGGCTAGTGGCGAAGCTTGAAGATTAAATTGGCGGGGGTTGGACTCAGTTTTGTTTGTATCGGTAAGGGTCGGAAGATCAAATCGGTGGGGATGGGCTCAATTCATATAAAAATTACCTACGAAAATCGCGAACTTCCACCACTGACCCGCTTGAAGGGTGGTCCACTCTTCGCTCGATGGATGTTCTTGTTTTCGGGTGGACTGGGTGGAAACACGCTTTTGTGGACCTCAGCAGCCCCCCCCCCCTTGTAGGTCTCTGGGGAAAACAGGTTCGTGCCGAGACAAGCAATTTTGAAGGCGCGGGGTCAAAGAAGGATGCTAAGCATGAATAAGCCTGTACTAGAATCAAACATGTCTTTATTCATTTTGCCTTCAAAACATTTGGATTTCTAGCTCCCACGGGTGTGAGGTTGTTGGATCAAATGCAAAGGATCATCCACAGTACTTCCTCGATTCCATCCAAAGATTTGTGTTTAGCATAATAGGGTTTGTGATTCAAAAGGGGGTAGCGGTGTAGCTTATAACCTGTTTGCCTACCAGTTTTCCTATAATTGGTCATCTTATTCACAATTGAGATTTACAAACCTCAAACAAGCCTTTGGAGGTTATGACCTTTACCCTTGAGGTTAACGAACCTTCACATGTTATTGAAGCCCCTCCACATGTTATTGAAGCCCATAACCTTCACATATGATTATAGGCCTGTAAACGAACACAAACACAGGCGTGTTCGTGTTTGCTCATTTAACTTTAACCGAACACGAACACGAATACATAATCGAACACATTTTTGTGTTCGTGTTCGTTCGATAAGAAAATTTTCATGTTCGTTTATGTTCGTTCATTTAAAATCTAAAAGAACAATTCGTGAACATAAACGAACACCAATGATCAATATAAACGAACACAAATGAACATTAAACGAACACAAATGAACAAGCTATAGAGAAAAAAAACCCACAAAGCTTTAGAGAAAAAACGATAAAAGAAGGTGGGTCATACTTGCGGCGTTATGGAGGCTAGAGGCTGGAGAGTAGGGATGGGGCTGTGGAGGCTGGAGGAGGGACTGTGGAGGTGGTCTGCCGGAAGTGGAAGAAGAAAGGTGGGGCTATGAAGTGTGGAGAGCGGATGATATGTTTAGAATGTTAGGGTTGGGGTTAAGTTTTTATAACATATCAAATGTATTGTATAAATATTATAATATGAATTAAGGTTATTTAACAAAAGGGAAATAAATAATAAAAATGAAGTTTAATTAAACGAACACAAACGAACAAAAATAAACAAACGAACATATGCGAACATAAATGAACGAACATAAACGAGCGTTCATGAACATAAATGAACGAACAAAAACATATGTTCATGTTCGTTCGTTTAATTGAACGAACAAAAAATTGTGTTCGTGTTCGTTCATTTATTTAAATAAACGAACTTTTCACCGAACAGTTCATGAACGTTCGATTCGTTTACAGTCCTACATATGAAGTTTATGAACCTTGCACGTTGCACGCATTGACGAATTGTTGGAGGTTTGACTTTCACAAGTTAAAATTTAAGGGTCATGAATGTTGTAAGATTCTTAATTGAATCATAAGTTTAAATTTTATGATTCAATTAAGAATCATGACCTTAGATTTTTGAGATTTTGTAATATTGTTCTACCTTTATTTGATACTTTCTATATAACATGCTTATTTATCTTAGTTTTGGGGCTAATGTTTGTGTTTGCCTGGGGGAGTGAAATGTATAGTTTTTTAGTTTATTTGAGATCTTCTAGCGAAGGGATTTCAATGCTCACAAGGATGACACCATGAGCAAGTTTGGAAGCTTTATGGTTTTTGAAGAAACACGTACCTTAGTCTTACCAATAATCCAAAAAAAAAACATGTTAGTTAAAGGCTTTAAATAGTAGAGATCTCTATTTTACCTTATTAAGGAGGAAAGGTGGGTAATAATGTAATTTTACACAATTTTTAAGATTAGAGTTGAAGAGTCCCTTCACAAAATTCCAATCTTTGATCATTTTTTTCCTTTTATATCCCTTGTGTACAACCTATAATGCCATTGTATATGTGTGTAATGCACACTTTATATACATTTCAACATGTAACCCCCATTCATAACACCTAATTAAACCCCAATTCAATTTTAATAAAACTTAAGCTTTTCATTGAATCCTTCTACACATCTATTTAATAAGAACAAACAATGCTTGTGATGGTTCTATTAGGCTTTAGCATTGGGCACAGGGTTCTGAACAAGCACAACATAAGGTATGCTTATATCTTGTGGTCTGGAATCTTTTATTAGTTTATTATCCATGTTTTAATTTATGTTGCAATTTTGATAATTTTTGTAGGCACTGTTGGACATTATTGGGAAAGACTTGTTTCAGGTCATATGAAAAAGTGAGTTATTACAATACTTCTTTTGTTTTAAAACCGTATCTTCTATGGGTAGAGGTGGCAAAATGTGGGTTGGATTGGATCATAAACAACTTTTAAATCCAATTTTACTATAAGAATTACATATAATAACAATTGCTATTGGAGCTTATAAACAGTGTAGTAATTGGACATTTTTGTCTTTTTCTGCTTCGTTGAATTGTATTACTCTCTAAAGCATGATGTCTAAGCTCATATAACATATGTATTTGTTGCCAATAATTCTATCTCCTTCTCTCTCTATATTACAACTAACTAAAAGAAAACTTAATATCCTGATTTATGTATCAAATACTTTTAATTATAAATTAACATGTTGGTAAAAAAATTATTTTTTTAACTTGGGTTACCTTTACGTACTTAGTCACGTCTAAAAATCTTGCTTTATCTTTTTATTACCTTATTAAGGAGCAAATGTGGCTAACATGGTAATTTTATCACATTTTTAAGATGGGAGTCCAAAGGTCTCATGCTTTAAACCCTAAATGTCAATTAGTGACTCTCTACATACATGCATTTATATGATGACTCTCCATATATTTAACTCATATATTTTTATTACTCTTGTATTTATGTAAGGCATATGATGCTCCATATGCGTAACTACTATATTTTAATTACTCTTGTAGTTATGTGTGATGGTCTTTATAAAATGAACAAATATACTTGATATGAGGACACAATAGGTACTAGAACAACACTCATGTTTCGATGATTCGAAAATTTTAAGTACAATACTTTGGTAATTCATTAATGTGCTCGTGTTCCTACTTGCTTTTTTTTTTTTTTTTGTAGAAGATGATAATAGAGAAGAACACCCTTTTGATGAGGAGTTCGAATTCAGTAAAGCTAATTCGATTTATTTTGTTTTCATATTTTGTTTCATTTACTTGGTTGACTTTTGGTCATAAAACTATATGGTTATGAACTTGAGGGTTTAAAGTAGTGGTATATGTATTTGTAAGTGGTAAGAAGTTGTTAAATAGCTAATATAAATGATTATTATTCATATTTGAGAAATGAGGTTTTAAATGATTATTATTCATATTTGTAGCAACCCATTTAGTATCCAAAGTCATATATGTTTATTTATTTCTCTTTATATGAATCAAAATCAAGTAATAAGTGTTTTTTAGATAATGTAGTACCATGATGCAGCTTGCACCATTTGATCCAACTAAAATGAGGTTATTTAAGATGTAAATTGTAAGTCGTTTTTTAATAATTTGTTATTCTCTGCAATAAGTATTTAGTATATATGAATATGAAGTACATGCATAGAGCTACAAAGCTAGCGTTTTTGACCCATTCTCTAATAAATAGGTCAATCTTTATTGGGTCAAAAGGATAAAATAAAAGATTGTGTTAATAGAATAATATGAAACGAGTCAAATAGAGGTTGAAACATGTAAAAACTTCACTGATCGAATACGATGAGACCTTCTACTATGCACAAGAAAGGTTTTTAATCATGGGAAAAAGAAGTAAAACCAAGAATGGCTAGTACTTAGGATACATTTATATGAGTCATATGTGCTATATATGTTACTTTCATATGAGCTATAGAAAAGGACGTGTGTAGAGATTAATATATTGAGGTAATATCTTCACTCCAAGATTTGTTCTTACAAAAACCATAAATAAAGGCTTAAGTTAATTCCGAAGTATCTCTCGTTCAGTTATAAAAATCTATGTTGAAACTTGGTGGTTTTTGTTTTTACAAAACTTTTAGTGATCTGGTCAACAATGTAAAGTAAAAAAACAGTTGATTTTCCATCTTATAAACCTTTTAAGAATTTCATTTTGGATGAACACCAAAATGTACTTTTTCATTTATTTACAAACCGGAAGTTGGTATTGTTGATGCTTTTTAATAGTCCTTATTCATGAAATTATAGTTATAAATACATATATAAAATAGCTTTTACCAAGTTATGTCAAATTTATGACTCTTAGGATGGTATCTCCAGCTTCTGCATCTATCAATTTCATTTTGTTTGGCAAAATACATCAGACTGCTTAAAAGTGGATTCAAGTATGGAGGTGAAAGTCCAAATTGTGGGTGAAGAACTGGAGAATATAATGTTTTGTTCTCTGTGAAGAAAACACTACTAATATATATGCTTATAGAACTATAAAAACATGACGTAATTGGAAGCCTTTCAAAATATATATTGTTGGCATTGTTACTCTTTTACAAATAGATATCTCTATTGTGAATCTCTATTATTACAAAGAAGAGAGCTACTATGATTAAAGTTGTCATGCATACTACCATAAGAGTTGCTTTAGTATGTAACTTCAAAGGAAACCCGTTGCAACGCACGGGGTTCCCACTAATATTTATAAATTTACATGTTCAATGCTTATTTCTTTTTAACAAACAACTTGTAGTGAATACTAATGGCGGAGAAGTGAAGGCATGTGAGATTCTAATTGGAAATGAATTGTCTTGAGGTTGAGTGGGCCTTTCTTTTTATACATGAACAATAATCGTGTTTTTCCCAATCATGACAGTGAAATGATTATGCATTCATTGTTGCTTTTCAATGTCCATTCCATTACCATTGCTTCAAAAGGTTGCATCCATTCACGGAATTTTATAAGCTTATGATATTAACATTATTGTCATTTGATAATTTGTCAGTTTTCAACAATTTGTTTTATTATTATTATTTTTTTCTTTGAAGGCATTGTCGTCTCAAGACTCAAATAGTTGTAGTTAGGGACACATAGCACAAAATTTGGATTTCATCGTAAGTTATGCAGATATGAGTAGCGTACAACGGCTAGTGCAAGGTGCATGAGTTTCTGAGATGTATGAGGCGTCACATAATAGAATACACGAAATACAAATAAATTAATTCTTGCGATGTGTAGTTGCACATGCATATCATGAGGTTAGTGGGTTATGGTATCTTTGCAAGTCACACCGAGTGTCGAGAAAGCATGAACAAGATGATGTATGCATGAGCACGACATTCCCATTAGGGTTGCAAGATATGTAGTCGGCCAATTAACAAAACACGTGTTTTTTTAGAAGCGAAAGCTATTCCATCCTATAAATATAGGGTTGAATATATAGGACGTTCTACAACCTATGTATGAAAATACTTGAGCTAACCAATAATACGAATTTTGTCTGTGGACATAGAATATAGCCACATTAAATGTGTTCGTTCTTTAATCTAGTTTATTTCTTTGTATTCTACAATTATATTGTCATGTTAAATCGATTATAGCTAAAATCCTATCAAGTGGTATCAAAGCGCTACTAATCAACAAGTAATTTTGTCGGTTTCTTTCATTTTGATCGGAGAAGATGACAACACCTCACAAGTTTGAGCATTGAGAAGTTTGATGGATCAAGTAATTTTACATTGCAGGAAGTGGTTATGTATGTAAACCGAAACCATTTGCCTTTTTTTTTTTTTTAATTTAACTAATTGTATTCCAAAAATAAAAAGGGAGAAATATTTGTCTACCTTAAAAACACCAACATGATCTCAAAGACCCCACTTGTGCCCCGCAATCCCCTCAATCTTTACCCTATTATATCACTTTATACTTGTTGAGAAAATGAAAATAAAAGTGGATCAAAGTGCTATATAATATCACCTCTATTTTGTTTGTGTTTCCCATTTATGGTAAAGATGGTAAATTACAAAAGAAAAAAACCACTTTAACGTTCGGTCAAATCAATATGATCGATTTTAAATGGTGAAAACTAACGACACGTCATAGAGAGATTCTTTCTATATTTAATACTTTTTATATTTTCTCTAAAAAAATAAGAAAAAAGTCTACAATTTATTATTTTAAACAAGTTAGGTTTTTTTCACAGTATGTTAAACTTTTGACAATCTAGCAACTACCAACAGTCCAACACCAAAGATTTTTTTTATTTGGAGAGCAATATTTTATAAAAACAAAATTGGTTAAAAGCGTTAACCAATTTCTAACAAATAACATTTACATGAATAATAGCGGATTTTTTAAACTCATCCCACCGAATACTCAACTATTTGACTAGACACTCGTCGTAATGTATACACTTGTGGGTTTCTATAACGTGTTTCTCTTCCCTCCTTGACTGACAAAGGTGCCAAGTTAGCCGAGCTGGGGGCTAACAAAATTGGTTACCCTTGTTGATCACACCACCTTTTGTTGATCACACCACCTTTGTGAGGCGGATTTTTTAAACAAAATTGGTTACCCTTGTTGATCACACCACCTTTTGTGAGGCGCAGTAAGGTGCCAAGTTAGCCGAGCTGGGGGCTAACATCGCCACATTCGGGATCGGAACAGAGGTGTAAGGGCAGGGTGGTGCTAGCTACAATGCACGAAGGCGGAGAATGTGAACAATAGGGTGCCTTAGTGGTGGTAATGAACGTTTACAGGAAGGGGGCTAGGGGGCATGATATAACACAACTAGGGATGAGCTCGGGACGGTATCGGTACCGATCCCGACAATACCGATACCGAAAAGTCCAAAAAACCAATACCGATACCGATACCGAACACATACGGTACGGTACGGTATCGGTTCGGTATCGGTATCGGTACGGTACCGGTATGGTATTGGTATTTTACCTTAAAATACCGATACCATACCGATCCCGTACTGATACCGAAAATCCATAAATATGGGGTACCGATACCGATCCCGAAACCCCTCGGTTCGGTATTGGTTCGGTACGGTATCGGGATCGGGACGGGATCGGTATTCGGCCTTGTATGCTCATCCCTAAACACAACACACCTTACTTGATAAGAAACGTGAAAGCCCCACTGTGTATGTGGTGTCTACATGCAACCTACATGGCCCACATTTTTTCTCATTCATACCCCAGCAAGTCACAACACACAGTCCCATGTAAGTGTGAACTTGTGTATAGTTATATGTTTCTCTATCAATGGTGTTGGTGGCCCATTAGCAAAGTAAAGCATTTAGGAACACCAAGGTTTTAATGTCTTGGGTTCAAGTTCCACAGATAACATCGTTAACGAAATTCTCACTTACAAAAAAGGTTATTTGTATCTTTAATAGGCGCACTCACACAAACTCCACACAAATAAAAATACTCCAAAATATAATCGTAACCAACATTTTGCCCACAGACATTGCCCTATGCCTGTGTGTAAAACATAGAAAAGAATAACCAAGTCGATCTAAGACCCGCGCGTTGTGACGAACCTATCAAACGGTAAAAAAAAGAGGCACCATGATGGGCTTGTCAAATGGGAAAGATAGACGAAAAAACTTTGAACCTCACACGCACGTTGTGGCGTTTTAACTCGGTAAATTTAGAACAAAATATAAAACGAAAAACTTGCGAAAGATGAAAAAGTATGAGAACCATAGTTGTAATTAAAAAAAAGGCTGGGGTTCTTTTGCAAAAGATGAAAAAATTGGGTTTAAAAGTAAAAAATAAAAATCAAAGGGGTTTGCAAAAGACGAAAACTTTTGAGTTAGAAGTGAAAAAACCAAATTAATCAAAGAGGTTAAGCTGCGTCACATTGAAACTTTAGATTAGACTTGACAAAGATTGAAACTTTAGAGCTAGAATGGATAAATGCGTTTTTTTTTCTAAAAAAACCCTTAACGCCATTAATCTAGATGTAAAAACTCCTATAAATCTCTTTTGCGTCGGTATATATCTTGCTTCCTTAAATAAAATATTTATTTTTCATTTAACTAGTGGGTTATGTCGTCGCAACATTTTGGTTTTAAATAAAATTTATAACATAACGTAGATAAAAATAAGCGCGCAACAACAATATATTTGGAGTTTTACAAAACTTTAGATTTGAACATACAAACTATGTTACATCGATCAAATACCATAAAAACAAATGTCGATGTCCGTTCCAGTAATACCATACTAAGAGTGAGTGTCTGTGTGTGTGTGGGGGGGGTGGCGTGAAACGGTTTTCACCCCATCCACACCACCCCTCCTAGCATGAAGGACGGTGTGGCCCCTTGAGCGGGAGAAATCTCAACAACGTGGGGCACTTGGTCTTGGCTATGATTTGTAGGGATGTTCAAAAATATCCAAATCCGAAAATCCGATCCGAAATATCCGATATCCGAAACTATCCGAAAAACCGGATATCCGAATTTTCGGATTCGAATAGTGATTTTGAAAATTTTCGGATATTTTGGATATCCAAAAATTTATAAAAAAAATTTACCGGATATCAAAAATATCCAAATATCCGAAAATATCCGATGATATCCGAAAAGTATCCGAAAAATATCCAAAAATATCCGAAAATAAATCCGAAAACTATCCGAAATATCAGAAAAATATCCGAAAATTTATATATAAAACATAAAAAATAAAATATATTATAATAAATCGGATATCCGATTCACTATCCGATCGGATATCCGAAATTAGATATCCGAATTTCGGTTATCCGAAATTTCGGATACGGATTCAGATAGTGAAATCAGCTATCGGATATCCGAATTTTCGGATATCCGGTTTTGAACACCCCTAAATTGCTTTGTCCCTTTTTTTAAGTTTAACACACAAACTAATATAATAATAATAATAATAATAATATTATTTCTTTCAAGCCCTTTTCCCCCTTTCACTCCCCATCATTTTCACCCTTGAAAAGTGAAACCACATGTATCACTTGGCACATCATGCCACTCTTTCCTCCCATTCACTCCCTATAGTCTAACACCGACATTGTTTGGTCAGTAACATTTTCTTTTTCATTCCAACATTGTTCAAAACCAATATTATATTGAGAAATTGTGAGAACCACAATAGTTATTTGTACGTTTTATTTTGAATGTAGTAATACATAAAAGAGAAAGTTATATAATCATCTACCTTTACATGAGTTATCACTGCTATTCATGGCTCGGTCCGTCAGTAGGATATGTATCCGTGCAAAACTAGCATCTCAGGTATATGGTCGAAGTTGATCAAGAGTCGTAATAGATTTAAAGTTGGTTGCACTTCCGGTCCTCAAATGATTCGTGGCATAGTGGGTAACGAGGAGGCTATAAAATTCTGGATCGATCCTTGGGTCTCTAATACTCCGTTAAATGTTTTGTTTCCCAACTTGTTCCGGCTCGAAAGAAATAAATGGTGCAGCGTTGCGGACAGAATTGGGGGTTTCTATGGTAGCGGACCGGTTTCTTGGAGCTGGAGAGTGTACCCATCATCGGCCCTTCAAGTTAGCGAGCTGATTGATTGTCACCGAATGCTGCTGGGTCAAAGCTTGGTGGACAGGCCTGATAATTGGGCTTGGTATGACACTGGGCCTGTTGAATTTTCGGTTAACATCGCCAAACAGTGGGCTGTGAATGTCCGGGTCGGTAGCCTCATTCCTTTTAGCGATTTTAATTGGTGTAAGTGGATCCCGTTAAAATGTAACGTGTTCATGTGGAGGTTGTTGTTAGATAGAATCCCGACTAAAGTGGCGCTCCGCAGAAGAAATAACATCCATGGAGAGAGTTCCTGTGATTTCTGCATGGTCGAAGATGAGAGCGTGGATCATATTTTTACGGGTTGTGGTATGGCGGCAGGATTGTGGCAAGGTATCGCTCATTGGGTTAAACTTTCTCCCATTTTTCTTTTCTCGGTTAAAGATATTGTTGAAGTGGTCGAGGGCTCAGGTTGGCCGAAGAAGAAAAAGGAGCTTTTATATGGGATCTTCATTGTGGCTTGTTGGCGGCTATGGAAAGCTCGTAATGAGAGACTTTTCGCTCAAAAGAATAGGAATGCTGTAGAGTTAGTTGCGGATATTAAGTCCTTGTCTTATCTTTGGTTATGTAGTAGAAGTAGATTTGGTGGGGTGGAAGTCTTTTGTTTTTGACTAGTGGGAGTGCCCGCGCGTTGCAGCGGGTGTCCCAATTGATATCTGATTCAACTATAATGTTAGTTACGAATAACCACCCATTTTGGTATCTAACATTGTATTCTGTTCAACGTACTTTGTAATATTTTTCCTTCATTTGAATAAAGTGTAAAATGATGCATTACATGAAGCAATATTTTTCCTTCATTTGTAATATTTTTCGGGTTCTGTAACGTCATTATTGTATTGATTAACGTTATCAATGTGTTAATGTACATACACCAACAGGCTTGACCCTCCATTTGACCCATTCTTATAAAAACATAACATCTTTCTAAATGGGTTTAAAATCAAAACTGGCAAATTAAGGAAATAAAAAGACAAGTGTAACAGACATAAGAATGTAAATAGTTTACATTTTAGTGTCCCACTCTCTTCTCTATCTATCTAATATGATATGTACTATTACAAAAAAAAATATACTTGTACAGAAATCACAACTTCACTTAGCATTAACGCAGTGGAATTTGCCTTTTGTTTTTTTCACTTTTGCCTGAGTCATGACTGAAATGTGATGTATGGGTTGGTCTCCTTGGACAAATTAAGAGGCGAAACTTTAGTTGTTTCATTTCCCTGTTTGGTTTTGGTAGTGCGGTACTTAGGTTTGCTGATGTTGCAGACCTGAGTCTGCTTGATTATACTTGAAGTAGCACTCCCGGGTTTGTGAGTGCATGTGCTGTGACGTCTCCTTGAACAAAGAGCCTTTGACGGTTGAATGAGGGGCATCTCTATAGCTCTTTCTCCTGGTTAAATTGGGGTGATTCGGGACGGACCAGAGGTCGGCTGGTAGTTGTCAACCAACCAACCAGAGTACACAAAGCATGTTTGTTACCAATGGCAATTGCAACCCATTTACTTAAAATGGGCAGTTCAAGATGTAAAATGTAAATACAAAAGAAAAAGAACATACCTTCTTAAGTTCAACCTTCGGTGGAGGTCCTTGATGGTAAAAACTGGTGACGGGGTTTGCTTTAACAACCATCCTCTTTCTACGTTGCTTTATAGTTTCTTGCTCCTCTTGTCATTAACTCGTTATCATTTTATCACCAGTTTTACAAAACAAAGCCTCGCATGGTCATTAAAAGGCCATTATTATGAAGAAAAAAAAGAATTGAAGCACCGGGTAACAGGTCTTTTTTAGTATGGGTCAAATGGGGCGTCGACACTTATTTTTCATCAATTTAATCCGAGATGTAGCTAGTTTCATCAACGTTTTACTAAATCAATAAAACAACAAAAACATAGTAAAACAAAATCTCCCACATATTAATCAGAATCATATATCCCCAGTAAGTCCGTAGTTTAGTGGGCGTCATACGGCATATGGCAAATTTGCTGCCATATGCTATATCACAAACTAACTTCAGTCGTGTGCATGCTTGCACGTCAGATTCATAAGAGTATATGTCTATATGACTTATTAAATCTCAACCCATTTACTTTGAATAAGCCCGATTAAGAATGTAAAAAAGTATGAAATTATAGAGAGAAATCATTAGAAGATGAATTATGTAAAGGTAAGATTTGTTACCTCCAAAGGTTTGACCAAGTCTTCCATTGTGTGAGCAACAGATATGCATATCCGTGCTCTACCTAACAGTAGAGGGGTGGCTGGAAAACCAACAGTTACAACCGCTAACTGTTTCCATAGAATCATAAGTCAGTATAAGTCTCATTAATGGAAGTATGACATATTAATTATAGCAAAATAAATATAATAAATTGAAAGATCTAGGACTATGTAGGTTAGGCTGTCCGTTGTGGACACGCGAACAGCCCGGCGCGAGCCACGTGGCTCGCGAATACCACAACAGCCGCACGCTAAGGCCCGCGCGAGCAAGTCACCGCGAGCACAAGCGACCACGGTCAAGGCGCTATTGTCTTGGATTTTGAGTGGGACGCGAGCGATGGTCTGGAGCGAGCCATAACACCCCCACGCTAGCGATTGCCGGAGCGATGGTTTCGAGGTGATCGTGCCCACTCGCTCGCGCACCACAACACACAGTCTTAAGATATAAAGTTGTCTGCATAATCAAAAGTAGGGGCAACAATTTTGACCAATTAGTTATGAACCGACTGATCCGGATTATGTAATATCTTTAACATGTCAAATGAACCGATTTCTGTAGTTCTGATCGAAAATAATTGTTGTTTTCGCGAATACCTTAATTTCAACAATAATCAAATAAAATGATTTAGAAGATTTTATGCATTAATAGATATATTCATGAAGATTATCCACCCATTTAAGAGGTTTTCTTTTTAACTAATAAAGCATAACCCAAATCAACCCATTTGTAAATAAGCATATCAAAATCAACCTATTTGTAGATAAAACATAACCCAAATCAACCCAACTTTTTTATCTTTTTTTGGTATGATATGTGCTTGCAACTATAGAGGCATCCAATTGATATACAATGTATAGAAAGCAAAAAACATTTAGCACAGAAATACAGTTTGATTGTGTATAATTCTTATACACAACTAAGTGCCAAAAATCTTTAAAATGGCCAGAATTTCAGTACCTTCCATAATGAGTTTCAAGCTGGACTCGAAATTCTGGCATAATTATGACTGATTCTGAAACAAACAAATATGAGAGATAATGTGATGTGCCGTGATTGTATTTCAGTATTTGCAACATGCCGAAGGCAGTTGAAAACTGATTTTACATAATTAGCATCCCATATAATACCTGACCGTAGAATCCCGGGGATCATCATATTCAAATAATCAAATCATTCAATCAAGAATTAAATCAAGATGAAGCTAAGCGTGAATGGCTCGCGCCGGGCTGTTCGCGTGTCCACAACGGACAGCCTAATAATTGTCTGATTCGGATTCTCAGTAACACATTATAACAAGTGAACTTTTAAACACGCCTCAAAAATTGCAGCTGATAACAGTAATGTGTACTCACCTCCATGTGGATGAACCGTTCAATCTATGTGTCCGCAAATAACCTATTCCAAATAGAGCAAACAGGTAACTTTTTTGTGCATTTTTTGGAAATTTGAAATAACCAAATTACATCCATCAACACACAAACTAAAACATTAAAAAAATAGTAAAAAAACTTACATTTTAGCCAAGATGTTCTTCGTCCTAGTCCATAGCATCTTCTTGCAAATTATGTTGAGAAAAGGGGATTTTATTGCCTAATAACCTGCAATTGATCAATGATCACAACAGATACACGCATACACATGAATATAAAGTAAACATAGAATGATGGTAACGGGCGAAATTGAAGATGAGACCCTTTGTTGGTAGGCTTTAATCGAATGATGGAATGAACGCTCTTTAATTAATCATTTGCTTTGGGGTTATGAATTGAAGAAGTTTTATGAAGGTTATCATTCAATGGTGTTTATGATGGTGGGTTACTTCTCCTTCATTGATGGTGGCAACTATGTTAGAGAATGTGAAAGGAAGGAGGGTAGTAAAGGAATGACATTTGAGTTGTAAACTAAAAAACTAAACATAAAATTACTATTATAACCTTGCAAGTGTCTTAATGTACCTCTAAGTGACTAATTTACCCTTATCAAATAAGCTTTATTAAATTGTATATGTAGCTACAAAACGTGTACCCATATCAAAATGACAACATTGTACATCACTCTTCCTTTATAATGATGTATTATAGATTATAGATGTGATGTAATTTTCTGTCTCGCGGGGTTCCCGTCTTAGAAATCCCCTTGGATTGTGTGTTTTAATGAAATCCGCCTTTCAAAAAAAAATCTACCTTTACCTGAACCTTGCATGGGTTTTGGTTAGCCCCATGGGTGCCCGTTTTATTGGTATTACTTTTTCTTAACGTTAAGAATTTTGTTTTGTTTGTTGTTCGAGAGAAGGAAAAAAAAACGTAGTAAAAGCATGACGTAGTACATGACGAGAGCAGAAGATTTGATAGTGAATCCATGAGAAAAGGGACCAAACAACAACATCCGTTAGTTAAGCAGAATTTGCCACGTGTCACACATTGTGGACCCACCCACTTGTAAACTTGCCTCCCACCCGTTTAGACGTTAGCATAATTAGGCAGTTTGCAATTTACCGTTGGCAAGCCCCTATACTTCTAAACATGTTACAATTAGACCCCTTATCTCTCTAGATTTTCATTAAATCCTATGTTTTCACAAACATGTCCTAACAAGGAATATGTGATCATGATACACGTATGAACATAAATATTATGATACGAGAATAAGAAAAGGGGCGACGATTCGGCACCGGAATAAAGGTATGGAAAGGGTAGGTGTGAGAAGCGGAACAACATCAAGAAACGAAGATTGTTTTCCAAAACAAACTAACATATTTTTCAAAAATACTAATTTTACAACTACGAAAATTCTTTATGTGATCTGTAATTAAGTAAATTCATAAAGGGTAAAATATATTTGGCTAATAATATGATGTTTTATGTAATTTACGTTCAAAATAATGTTTTTAACTATTTCTATCGAAAAGTCAAGTCTTGGTCTTGTTTAAAAAATGTGTAACATATAAAATAGAAAAGGACTTAAAAACAAAAGAAGAATTCGGGTCTTGGTCTGGAAAATAAAATAGAAAAAAATACTTGAGAAAGAAAAAAAACCGAGTTAAGGATAATTCATAGGTTTTTTTTGAAAATTCAACTTCATTCACACCAAGCCGGCAAAGTCCTCAAAGTGAGGACCGCCGAAAAAACATTACATCACATACAACGAATATTTAGATCTATGTATTAACAAAAAAACGACAACCTTTTGATATTAGCAATAACTAATCTTTCCGAAGTAACCCTGTCTTGAAAGATCTTCTCATTCCTCACTAATCAAATGCACCAATAAGAAACCATAACGATACCATGAATAGTAACCTTGTCTTGATAGCTATTGTTTTGAATTATGAATTGGAGTTTTAAAATTATCTTTCTGAAAATATGTTAATTGAGTATTTATTTTAACTTTCACATTATTATTATTTTGTTCTTACACAATTACGTCATTGCATTAAATTTATTTTATAAAATTAACATACTGAATAATATTTATTTTCAAGTATTGTTTATAAGATACATATTTGGGTTTTAATATATAATATCATTTGTATTTAATCAAATGTATTTAAACAAATCGTACTATGTTAATCGAATCTTATAGTACCTTTTAAAAAATATTCAAACAAGTAATTCACGATATAAACAAAATGAGAATTACCTGGAATCGATTCGGAGATCGAGAATCCCCTTATCGCCATTGGACGCACACACACTCACACTTCCATGGGTCGACTTATTGTCAATTAGGGTTTAGTTTTCTGATTTAAATCACCAAAATTTCACTCGAGTTCCTCAATTGACCCAATCTTACACATTGCTCTCAAAATTACACGATTTTCATTGCATATTTTAGATCACAATAATTTACCTAAAAAACCCTTGTCGCCTTGTAATGTAAAGTCTCGTTACAATAATACCTTAAAGTATTCGTGACGTAAATATTACACCTAGTATTACATATACAATGCAATGGTTAAACCTTTCCTATAAGAAACAAATTAAATAACATAAACGTGACAAATAGTTGCATTGGGTATCATATTTAAACATCCCTAATGTTATTTCATAAAAAATAAAATAAAAATAAAATTTACACATCTTTTACTGGAGATCGACCCAAGCTGTTAAAGAACCGGACCCACCGACACTTGGCCCACCTATTACCATTCCCCGTATGGATTCGGGCCGGTTTTTATGGGTTATGTGACCTCATATGTAATCATTTTTATCTTGAAAGATCATTTTTCACTAAAAAGTTTAAATTATGACAAAATTTTATCATCAGAGTTTTAATCTATTTGATTGACATTTTGAGTAGACTCATTATTAAGTTACATACCCTTTTTTATACAGGTGATACATAAACAGTGTACAGATATTTTAAAAGTTTCCTATTAGGACAACTTTTAAATTTTAATTTTTCTATGAAAGACACCCTAAGACTATAGGGAGTGGAGAGGGGGGTGAAGCGCCATGTGGCACTTGTGGGACCCTTGTGGAGGGGGAAATTGTGGGGAGTGGAGGGGGGAAAGGGGGTGAAGGGAATAATATTATATTATATAAAGTTAAAAAAAAAACAATTCAAACCAATCAGAAAAAGGCCACATAGCCAACCAAGTTGCCCCCCGCCCGTGAAGACTTCCCCGCCAAAGGGGCCACGCCCAAGTTTCATGCCCTTGAGGGGTGGTGTAGAGGGCTTGAAGGGGGGTTTCATGCCCCTTTCCCCGCCCCACTCCCTTCACTCTAAAAGAATTAGCGCATACCCTGCTTTTCCACAATTTTTATTAGATAAATTCATAAAACAATCTAAATTTTCACTTTGCACGAAATAGTCTTTGAACTAAGCTGTGATATATTATTAGTGTTGGCGAATATATTAAAGTATGCTTGTGTGAAAACAATGTACATAGAATTAATCTGATGACTTTTTTCCGTAAACATGGATGTTACGTAGGTTAATGAACGTGAAATACTGCGTTATCATTTTTTACACAAATTCTAATCACCTTAGATGATAGGAAAATGTATCTACATCAGCGTTTTTCATGCCTTAGACAAATAAAATTTAGAGGGTTTATATTGTGAAAGAAATGTAAAACCTTTTTTTATAAGGCAGCCCAAATGAGCCATTGTTATTTGTTAGATTTCTCTTCTGGGCTAATGAACGAATAGGATACTTGGTGCAATCAGCCCGATTTGTTTCATGCCAAGTTATTTAATATGCCAGATCCAGATTAAAAATAACTTAAATGGGCCTCAAGAAACTCTGATGGACTCATGTAGTCATCAGTCATGATTGTTCAATCTAGGTTTTCCAACTTTTTTTTAATCAAACACAGTTATATAGATAATAGATATAGAGAAAAGAAACAAAATATAACAGGTTTTAAGGGGCAGGGAGTCATCCGACGCACCCGAATTTTCGCTCAGATCCGATTATATAATATTTATATAGATTTTTTTTTGGTATATACGGTTTCAACCCTCGTTTAAAAAAAAAGTAGTTATATACTTCCGACCTCCGGTCCGAATTCTCAAGCTTCACCACTGACGACTACCACCACCATCACCACCACTTCTATCACTACTAGTCTACTACCACTGCTACTCCGTACAATCTTTAATTTGCATAATATGCTTTTATGTCACCTTTCATTTTAATTTGCATAATAAACTTTTATGTCACCTTTCATTTATTTGAGTATATTGAGTTGTTTTTGACGTAATAAACTGAAAGGAGTAGTTAACCAAGTCTAGTACCCTACCCAAAAAAAAAACACATTTAGTAACACATGAAAACGATGACACGGACTAACTTTATAACAAGCAAATTTGTGTTGCATACCATTTTATAGCCTATAAGATCATTCACATCTACCGTTTTTAAATCTAGACCAGATCAACCGAGAATCGGAAGTCAGAACTACTAGCGGCCCAGTTGGGACCTTTGAACCACTTCGGATAAGATGTGGTATGGGTTTCTCCACACTTTTATGAAGGGAGAATATGGTTGGAATATTTTCTTGGGTCAGCGTGGGATACAAAGTATATAAGATTTTAAGAAAGTATGAAAATTTTTAGACAGATGCAATAATGGAACTTAAATACAAAGCTTTACGAACTACTCAAATACATATTAGTGTTATTTAGAGGGTGTTTGGGATTGCGTTTCGAATCTAATTTTTAGATTGCGTTTTGAAAACGCAGATAATCAGTTTTAGTATTTGGGATTACGTTTTGAAAACGCAGATAATCAGTTTTTTAGGCTATCAAAACGCAAAATCACTTAAGGATACATGAAGAAATAGAATTTGTATTACACATTAAACATAAACCTACTTATCTGAGTTTTGATGTATTGTATGTGTGTGAAATATCTGAGTATTGTTGATCTACACATGGTATCTTCATACAAATATCATACACTAAGTTATCTCCATACAAATATCATACTATCTTCATATAAATAGCTGAGCCATACTACTACATGATTTATTCAACTTTTTCTTCTAAACACCTACACATTCATCAAATATTGAATGGTGTCGAAAGTCGAAACCCTCTTATTTTTAATATCATTATGAATTAATCATTATAATTTTGTGTTAAGTTATCATACACAGTGTAACAAAAATGAGAAGGGTGAAAAAGATTAAAAAAAATACAATGGATCACAAAATATAACACAATGTTAATAAATATAACATAATGCCAAGGAAAAAAAGACATAATGACTTGCGAAAATGACATAAGGTTTACGTTTCGCGTTCATAGTTCAGGTGTTTACGTCTATTTTCCGTTCAGTATTACGTTTTTGGTTTTTTTATATGAGCTTATCCGGTGTTGGGTGGTCGCTGGCTGTGGTGTGGCCAAGTGGCGAAGCTTGACCCGAAGGCTATATTTCCAAAATTTTCTATAGAATACTATATAATCGGAACTTCTGCGCGAAAAATTCGGGGGGGGGGGGGGGGGGAGGGTCGGTCGCCCCTCCCCGCCCCAACTAAGCTACGCCCCTGGGTGTGGCATTGGTGCTACTTGGCATGGTTTTACACCCCCACCGTAACGCGAGGGGGTTAATACTAGTTATTTATAAAACAAAATTATCCAAACACTTTGCGCTTGTGTATGAAAAGTGGTGTGCCCTTACGCTTTACGCTCCGCACCTCGGTTTTAGAGTCCCGCTAATATAAAGCCCTTGTGAATGTGCCCATCGGCTCTGTTAAAAAAGCCCTGAATCTACCTATCACTCAAAATTTGAACTTCGAAGCTATTTTGACCCTCTGGCCTCTTCGACTCTCTTTTAGCTCATCGTATTATGTAAGTCGTTTTTCTTTCGGTTACTTAATAATCAACAATGATGGTTGATAATATAAGTGCTTGCTTTTGTCTTCAAGTATAGTTTGATATGCTTAATATACGCGTTTCTTAGCTCATCACATTTCCTATTGTGTTGTGGAGGTCCTGCTTGATATCATTAATCCACAACGACGGTTGATAATCTAGATTTTTTGCTTTTGTGTTGAACAATTGTTTTATATTAACAATCATTACTTGTTCTTACTTCAATTGTGCTTACGGTTAATAATCCAGATTTGTGTTGAACTTATGCTAACGGTTGATAATCCATATTTGTGTTGAATTATAGTTTTATAAAAAAGTAGAACGATCCCTGGAGCGCCCGAACCAACGTACGGTGAACTTTATTCTATTAATACATCTAGTAATTTTATGGATGTAAACTGTATTTTTTTTTAAGTTGTAGGTTTTTTTGACCTATCACATACACATTTTGGCAATGTCATTCATCCAATGCTTAGCTTTAGTATGGGGTTGCTGATATATATTTACATTGTTACACAAGGGATACATGAATCAGTGGTTGAACGATTATAAACACTTCCTTATTTTGGTCGGGGGATTGAAAGGTTTGTGGCATGTTCTTGACTTTTCATTGATGATATAATACCAACCGCCTGATACAGATCCCAACAAATTGGGGTAAACTTCTAAGGAACGCTTTTTATGCAACTGGGTTCACGGCGGTTTGGTTTAACTATTAGTATAGCCAACATCTCTAAGCGAACAGTAGTTGTTGCGCTATGGCGGGCAATCTTCTGTGAGTCTTCTTATGGTCTTTGGGACCTTTCTTGACCACATAAAGCGGCTTGCTGACATCATGACATCTCCACTAGCATCACCGCCAACTTTAACATGGCTACTCAATAGGCAATTTTTGTCTCTTTTAGACAAAAATTATTTTGCAAATAAATGGATTATCAAATAACATGGATATGATACCAGAACAAAAGAAATATTGATAAACCAACCCAAAATCGTTTACACCCAAGAATGCAGGACAAAACCAAAACAAATATAAAACAACTGTCAACATAATTCTCTCACAACGCTCAAGAGATTATTATCTGAATAATCTCAACAAAGCACTAACGGATTACAAAGAACCGGGGGTATGTTTGGTATAAGTTAATGGAATGGGGCGAGGAAGTGGAATGGCCACGGTAATGGAATGGACGAACGAATGAATTGGATGATTAACATTCCATGGTGTTTTTCAGTTACCACGTAAGAATGGAATGAATCATCACCTTGTATTGTTTGGTATGAAAGAAAAGACGAAGGAATAAAATCGGTGGTGGTGAGTGGTGTCGGCAGTGGTTGCCAGTGGTGCTGACGATGGTGGTTGGTGGCACAGGTGGTGGTCCGGGGGGTGGCAGAATAGCGGTGACCATAGTGGTCAAGTGGCGGCGTGGCGGTGACGATGGATGGTGGTCCATGGTGGCGGTGGTTGGTGGGTGGCAATGTTTGGTGGTGGCGACGGTGGCGGTGGGTGGCGACAAGGAGTGACGACAACAGTGAGTGGTTGGCAGTGGCGGTTTTGAAGGTGGCGGTGGTTGGTGACGGAGAGTTTCGGTGGTGTTGGTCGGTGCTTGGTGATGGGTAGCGGTGGTCGGTGACGTAAAGTGGCAGTGGTGGTCGACGGTGGAGACAATAAGTGGTTGGTGGTAGGTGACGGTGTTCGGCGATAGTGGTGGTGATGAGTGGTAGTGGTAGAGGTAGAGGTGGGTGGTGGTTGATAATGATGGAGGGTGACAGGAAATGTAATGAAAATCAGGGGGGATGGATGGGATGAATTTCAGGTTTTTGAGAAGGAATGGAATGAAGGGAGGTAGTGGTTGATTCCATTACCTTGAAAAATCAAACACCTTTTTTTTTTCATTTCATCTTATTGTTTCATTCCATTCCGCCTCTCATTCATTATACCAACGCTACCTGGTTGATTCGAGATGAATCAACCACTGAAACCCTAGGATTATATGAGAGAAAGAAGAGAGAACAAGAAAGAATTATGGAATGATCTAAAAGGCTAATGAGAGAAAATATCCCATTCAGTATTATTTATACTCAAAGTCTCAAACCCTAAATGACTTGGATGAACCACATGAGGTCCACCGACTTAGTATAAGCCCACTTCAAAAACAAGCCCAATCTAACATCATATCATCATAGCAACCCACTGATTGTCCAGAATCCAACTTAAGCCCATCAACAGACATCTTCACCCATCAGTCACTTAGTCCAATCTTTCCCAGCCCAAGTATTTTTCCTCAAAGTAAAAACACAACAAGTAAAGAAAATAATCTAAGAATTATCAAAGTATTAAATTGACTTTATAAAAAACTTATATCAACACAAATGTTATTATAGATATATCTCAACATGGATGGCTTCTAGTTTTTAGATTGGCTTTGAAATGACACTTTATCATTGATGTTTTTAATATGGGTTGCTTTTTCTTGTCAACTTTTAGAAGTGTGGTCTAGTATGAGTTGCTTTTTCTTCACATTTCCAAGATTTGGTTTTACCTTTATACCATAACCTGTGTGGTCTATGTGTTTTAGTATGAGTTGCTATGTTTGGCTAGAGTAATAGTGTAGACAAGGTCAATGCTTGGGACATTTGCACGATTACACCTATAGATGAACATACCGTTTTTTTTTTCACAAATAGGAACCGGTTTTTAGGTAAGGAATACATAACGTGTGATGGTTAAACATGTATTTGCTTGAATATTTAGCTAGTAGTGTATGTATGCAAATGCTACACGTGATTTTTCCAAGTATATTGTGCGTGTGCGTGTGCGTGTGAGACCCTTGAGTTTAATGCTTCCTATTCCTACCGTACAATTGTTTTCAGTTGATATCATTGACTTATTGATTTATTACTTTCATTTAAATTGGGATTTTTGAAGGAGTGCAAACTATTGAAACAACTGGTGTAAACTTTCTAAACACGCATTGATATTTTTTTTTACATATCATAACCTGTTACAATGTTCTACGTGTCACTGAGATCTAAATCAAAACAAAGTGGGCTTTGTAACTTGTAAGCAACATGTTGGACTACATGCACAAAGTTAGATTATATAGGCTGCCTTTTGTATCTCATTTCAACAAAAACTAACAAGGCACAACATTAAAATGAAACTATAATTGCTTAACTTATCTCTTTGATTAATATAACATTTTATGATGATGTTTTAAATAGAATTAAAAAACTATAATATAAATATATCCGTTATATTTGGGCAAGCGTAACGGCAGGGGGATAATTAATACAAACTAGGCCTGTAAACGAACCGAACGTTCATGAACTGTTCGTGAACTGTTCGGCGGGGAAGTTCGTTTATGTTCGTTTATTTAAATAAATGAACGAACACGAACACATTTTTTTTGTTCGTTTAATTAAACGAACAAACATGAACACATGTTTTGTTCGTTCATTTATGTTCGTTTATTTTTGTTCGTTTATGTTCGTTTAATTAAACTTAACTTTATTTTTATTATTATTTCCTTTTGTTAAGTAACCTTAATTCATATGTTTTTAAAACTTAACTCTAAACCCTAACATTCTAAACATATCACTTATCAACCGCTCTCAACACTTCACATCCGCTCTCCACCCTAACCACTTGTTTTTGTTTGTGTTCGTTTATGTTCATTTGTGTTCGTTTATATTGATCATTTGTGTTCGTTTATGTTCATGAAATGTTCGTTTAGGTTTAACATGATACGAACATAAACGAACACGAACAAGACAAATTTCTTAATGAACGAACACGAACACAAAAATGTGTTCGGATTTGTGTGTTCGTGTTCGTGTTCGGTTAAAGTTAAATGAACAAACACGAACACGCCTGTGTTCGTGTTCGTTCGGTTCGTTTACAGGCCTAATACAAACCTTTATTCCTACGTTGGTACCTTATACGTTAACATTACAAA
>JAUTDX010004791.1:0-27949 GCA_030844895.1 Ambrosia x helenae | reverse complement strand
TTGTCTTAAAATTTTGTATATATTGAGTCTGGCCCCCACCGATTTAAAAAACAATTTGCGTATCGTGACTTTCGGCTCCGCCACTGGCTACAGAAGATCCGGATGGGTAATGATTTGGCTAAAGTAGCACGAGTTTCGGAGTGTGTACTGCATACGCCGTTGGGCAAAGAAAGAGTTGAGGCTGCTACGGGAACGCTCAGCCTTAATGATGTATTCATGTATTGTATCAGTCTAACAAAAACATTGGATTTTTTTATCGTTTTATAATATTATATTTTTCGAATTAATATATTATAAATGAAACTTGATAAACATTTGTGTTAGCCTCTATAAACTAGTTTCGGTATACAAGTAACTTTAAAGCCGATGATGATGTGAAATTTCATTGTTTATAAAAAGTTTATGGGCTTTAATAATATGTCAGTAAACACATTTTTTAGTTTTATCATTACCCACATCAGTGCATAATGCTATTTTTCATTTAATTTCAAAGACACCAATTATAAATATTAAACTTTAAAGCCTTTTGAGTCCCCCACATTTTTGAGGACTTAAACCCTTACTCCCTTAGATTAATTTCAGCAGATTCGCATATGGGACCTAAAACTTTTCAAAAGAAGTTTGTTTCGCATTCTTATTCTCAAATATATGTATTCGACCCTAAATAGTTTTCAATAGATTTGCCTATAGGATCTAAAACACACTTTAAAGGAATTAGTCTCGTATAGTCGTATTCTGATTCTCAATTAATTCGGCCTTGATTATCACTTTAATATAAATATATATTATATATTCTTGATCAATTACATGTTTTCCATAAAATTTGAACCAGTTTTTTTATATGGCAACAAGAACATCGATCACATGTCTCATACTTTGATCATAATAGATGAACACGCGAATAACCTGTATATTACTTGATAAAACGTATATTATCAATTTATAATTTTTAAAGAGAGTTAATACATAACTAGTCCACTAGGTTTGACTCTAGTCACACATATCAGAATTAAGCTTTAAATAATTCAAGTTTGGAGTAATGTAATATGTTTGGGTCTAATACTAACTTCTATTTAAAAAATATGTTACGTTTATATATAATGATTATTTTACCTTTTGACATTTTCATTTATTACATATGCCATTTAACGTGTTAACTATACACATGAACCATTTACGTAGTCATGAAAATTAGTTGGAATCATAGTTTAATAAGCTAAAATAGAGGGTATAATTACACCTACACCAACCCTTGATTTTGGACATTTGACCCAAATTTTCACCGCAAAGTTGTAATTGCCAACAATTGTACACACAACAACCAGGAGGTCGAGAAGGATAAATGTTCAATTGATTTGTTGTAGTTGAATCATAGGGGAAGAATTGAGGGACCCGTTGGTGGTAAATAAACTCGTTGTATCCAAAGGGAGTCAGTTGCCCGTAAGAGGAGGTTCTGATGGTATGGTATGGTGTCTCTTCTCTATATAATATGAAAGTATAGATGGTTAACAAGAGTATATTAGAATCATAAGTCACCCTACTCCACTAGCACCTTCATCACCACTGTTCACCCATAGCTGATGATGATGGTCACCGTCGGCTACACCCCTCTACTCTTATCGCCGCCCACCTCACCCCAAACTGACACCATCATTATTTATGCCGTGTTCCTGCATTGGCCACCAGAAAACGCTTATCTGAGTTGCCGAAAAAGGCAAATAACCAAAACAATCCCAAAGATCACTACAAGAACTGATTTAATGAAAAATGGGAACATGCATCAAAAGAAAGGTGGCATGGCTGTAACACTCATCAGAACTAACCTGATCATGCCACCGGAATCACCAATTGCTTGGTCGGGACACCTTTGGTGGCCTACCCTACTTCGCCACCTCTGATTCATTTTCAGCCATCACTTCTACCGCTAGGATCCAAATCCACCATCATAGAAAATGATATATATAATAAAAATTCATGTTAACTTCTTTACAAGTGAAGTTACAAATTACATTACATCTACCATAACACAAAGTGAACTTACAATTACAATTCACATATCTCTAAATAATTTGAATCTTATAGACCGTTACACAGGTCGAATACAACCATGAACATGTGGTGTTTTAGGCTATGCCGTAAGTGGTTGATCACACTTTCTTCTTTAGCTTCGCCTCTTGTTAAATTTTAGATTCTCACCTTCGGCAACCAGATCTTTAGGATTCTTTTAGCCACAAATTTGATCAGTAATTTCTGCAGTACATGAAATGACACCATAAATAAGAGAATTGAGAACAGTAACAGAATAAACATGAAGTGGTAACGTTGATTCAAGCCAACCAGGAGAAATGTTAAGATCCGAGAACCCATTTGATACTAAAACATTTCATAACAAGTTTCAGCAAATAATTGACAACTGCCATGGTAAACAAATTGAAGAAAGAAAATGCAAGTTAAACCATGTAATGAAACAAACTATTTAAGTTTAATAAAAGATTTGATACACTAGTCAACAAATGTGTAAATAACATACCTCATATGTTGATTCTTCGATATCATTATCATCATAACCCAAAAGCGAATCCAGCGAAAATGACAATGAACATTGAACATAGCTGTCACAGAGAGTAATAGTACCATGATGTGAATGTACAAAAACACAACACGATTAAAACGGCATTTCATGGAAAGAAAATCGTACATTGATCCACACAAATAAAGGTATATAAGAATAAGTACGGTCACATCAACAAGCTATTTCAAGAAGCATTATACGAATATAAACAACTAAACAATCATAACATACTTGTGAAACTTCTTTATCACCTCACCACCACTTTGTCATTTGCCAAGCCATTATAGGTTCAAGACCAAGCTGAGTAAGCTGGTATTTGGTACACGTCTCGTGCAGGTTTTGGTTTAGGTATTGAAGATGAACTTGGGATTCGGTGTGATGGATCGGGATTCACTTTATTTATCCAGAAGCTGTTGGAATAACAGAATTAAAAAAAAAGTTGAAACAAACCAATCTAATGGTATTCAGTTACAAGCTAATTAAGCAGAAGCCTATTTTATCTTCAGAAACCGAGTGAAGGTAATTTCAAGTATACAAAGTAATCTAGAACCACGACCTAAATAACAGTCAATTATGATGAAAATCCGATCTTACCATGGTCTTTGAGCATTCTACGCATGCAATCCCACCAAAATCATCCAGCAAGTAGTCGCTAAGTGGACACAATACATCCATAATGGAAGAGCGGCAAAGGCAGAACACAACATCAATTACAAGAAAATGAAAATGGCGGTGTAAATGTCCAAAAATAATGTTACTAAAAAGACATATAGTTTAGATGAAAATAAAAAGGTGATTTGGAAAAGGCAGTACATACTCCATATAGCTTCCAGCACCAAGCAATAGCTTGGAAAAATCATGAACATGTGGGTTTGATCACACTTTCTTCTTTTAGCTTCGCCTCTTGTTAAATTTTAGATTCTCAATTTCGGCAAGCATATCTTCCAGATCTTCTTTAAGTTTGATACAGTAGTCAACAAATGTGTAAACAACATACCTCATATGTTGATTCTTCGATATCATTATCATCATAACCCAAAAGCGAATCCAGCGAAAATGACAATGAACATTGAACATAGCTGTCACAGAGAGTAATAGTATCATGATTTGAATATACATACACAATACGATTAAAAAGCATTTCATGAAAAGAAAATTGTACATTGATCCACACAAATAAAGGTTATATAAGACTCAAGTACGGTCCCATCAACAAGCTATTTCAAGAAGCATTATACGAATATAAACAACTAAAGAATCATAACATACTTGTGAACTTCTTTACCACCTCTCCACTTTGTCATTTGCCAAGCCATTATTAGGTTCAAGACCAAGCTGAGTAAGCTTGGAATTAAAAACACAGTTGAAACAAACCAATATAATGGTATTCAGTTAAAAGCTAATTAAGCAGAAGCCTTCAGAAACCGAGTGAAAGTAATTTCAAGTATACAAAGTAATCTAGAACCACGACCTAAATAACAGTCAATTATGATGAAAATCCGATCTTACCATGGTCTTTTGAGCATTCTACACATGCAATCCCCCCAAAATCATCCAGCAAGTAGTCGCTAAGTGACACAATACATCCATAATGGAAGAGCAGCAAAGGCAGAACACAACATCAATTACAAGAAAATGAAATGGCGGTGCAAATTCCCAAAAGAATAACGTTTACTAAAAAGATATCTAGTTAAGATGAAATAAAAAGGTGATTTAGAAAAGGCGGTACATACTCCATATAGCTTCCAACACCAAGCAATAGCTTGGAAAATCAATCTTCGGTTAACTGAAGCTCTGCAGATAACATCAAAATTCAAGAATTATAATGATATCGAAACTGAAGTTCAATTGTAAGGATTTGTTTTTAGCAGATAGGTTTTGCGATTTAAAAAGGGATAGCGGCGCAACTTGTTGCCCGCTAACCAAATGTAACAACAAAATTATAAATTGATTTTAATATATTGTATGATAATGAAAATAGGTGTAACCTTACTTTTAAATTGTAAGCATATCGACAATAGGGTCTAGATGTGCAAAACGAATGGCAAATGCATCAGACATGATAAATTTAAACATTAAGTTTGAAGAAGTCAAGTAACCTAACCATCGGAAATTGTTGCATCCCTAGTTGATTGATTAGGGTTGAAGATCAGAGAAGTAGGTGCGATCTCAGGTCAAGCATAAAGCCATAAACCTCTCTTTGTTTCTCTGTCTCATAACAAAAACGGTACTCACTATTTAGATTGTTGAATGGGATCTCAACTGGCACAAAGTTTATATGACTCTTTTGGATTTTACTAATTTATGGCATTTGAACCTTTTTCTTTAGAAGTTTCTTATCTCTTACACCATCATACAAAAGTTCATATGCATAATAAGTAATATGACTCTTCCTTAGCAAGTCTTCCACAACAATCTTTGGAGCTGCCACCATCCTTTTATCTGCTTCAAATATGGTCTTTACAGCATCTGGGACTACATCTTTACACACCATGATGCGAACAATACCGACTGCTTCAGGCACTCTGTGCTTCACACACAGACAATTTATCACCTGCCCGAATGTGGCAAGTGTCGGTATGAACCCATGTTTAATTGTCTCAATAAGAAACTTGTAGCCAGCATCAACATCTCCGGTTTTGCAAAACCCATCAATCATGCAGCGGAATGTGTAGTCATCTGGTGAGCAGCCATGGTCAGCCATTTCATTGAACAGTTGTGTGCGATATCCATCTTTTGCTTCTCACTAAAACCTTTGATCATAATATTGAAAGTGGGAGTTGTGTGCGAAATATGATGTTGGTTTTGTTCTCGAAACAGCTCATAAGCGCGTTCAAGATCTCCATTCCCACAAAATCCATTAATCAATGTGCCATAGCTAACTTCATCCGGAGTTACACCGCTTTTCTCCATTTCTCTAAAGATTTCAACCGCGTTTTCTAATTTTCGACCTTTACATAGGCTTTCAATCAATGAGTTGTAAGTAATCACATTTGGAACAAAACCCTTATCCACCATTTCCCTAAAAGTTCCAATCACATCTTCAAATTTTGTTGTCTTGCAAAGCCCATTCAACACTGTGTTATACGAGATAGCGTCGGGGGGCACATTATAATCCCACATATTGTTCATAACTTCAATTGCATTGTTCATCTTTAACTGCTTACAGTAACCATCAATCATGGTATTAAACGTGAAAATGTCAGGGATGAAACCTTTAGCCAAAGCATTATCCATAAGGATACTCGCATCCGCCATGCAGCCCATCTTGCATAGCCCATCAATCAGTAGATTATAAGTCCATATATCGGGATAACATCCGTTGTTCGGCATTTCTTCCATAAGCTCCATTGCTTGCAGAATAAGCCCTGTTTGGACAAGCCTTTGATCAAAGTGTTGTACATAAATGTAGTGGGCTGCACACCTTTACTCAAACCATCTCTAAAAGTACCCATGGCCCTATCTATATCACCATCTTCGCATGATCCGTAGATCAGCGAGCAATAAGTAAAATTATCCGGCTTGAACCCCTTGAAAACCGCATCGTTTAAAATCTTGCAGGCGTTTTCCATCATGCCAAGCTTGCAAAACCCATCAATGATTGTGTTATACGTAAAATCATCAGGCTCGAGCCCCTGATTGATCATGTTTTTCAACCACTGTTCGGCCTCCATAACCTTCGAGTTCTTGCATAAACCGCGTATAATTGTGTTAAAAGTCACAACATCGGGAATTAAATTATCTCTACGTGCAAAGTCAAACATCCTTTCAGCCTCGGTGACCCGTTTCGTTTTACACAAGCCTTGAACAAAAATATTTATGGTATAAACATTCGGCGACAACCCCCTCTTCAACACCTTGCCAAACAGCCTCTCACTTTCTCCAACATCCCTCTCTTGCAAAGGGTATGCAAAAGTTTATTAAAAGTAACAACATTCAGAAAAATACTTCTCTCAAGCATTTCATCAAACAACTTACATGCATCCGCCCGGTTACCTTCTTCGTACAACCCACCAATAACCGTACAATACGCAACTGAATTAAACTCACACCCGTACGCATACATATTATTCAAAAGCCTAACCGCAGCAACCGAACGTTTCTGCCTACAAAACGACTTAATCCGGATCGTAAAAGTATAAACATCAGGAATAACTCCTCTATCTTTCATCCGCATATAAACCTTATGCGCTTGATCAAAGTACCCAAACTCAACCAATATATTCATAATCGCATTATACGAACAAACTCCTGGATCACAGTTATAGAAATCCATTCGTTCAAAACATTAACAGCTTCTTGAATCTTTCCATTTCTGCCGTAACTTTTCATGGCGAATATGTACGCTGGTTCTAATAGTTGGTTATTAATTTGGGATCTCATTTGTGTGAACATGTCTTCCATTGCTGCAAACTCGCCGTGGTTGGCGAGGTTTTGGATTATAGAGTTGTAGGTTGTGAGATTGTGGGTGAAGCCATCTTTGGTTTTGACAGAATTGAAGATCTGTAGGGCTTTGGTTGGGTCTTTTTGGTGGTTTAGAACAGTGGCTACATGTTTTGTTAGTAGATTGCGACTCATTGGCGGGATCTGAATTAGCTCACTGGGTGCAGAATCATTTGTACAGCTATCTCCAATGCCAATCTCTACTTTATTTATAAACTAGTTATTTGAGCCCGTGCGCTGCAGCGGGTGCCAAGTGAATTTGGAAGATCTTTATCTGCTCTACAAAATGTGCATCAAACATCAAAGATAAGATTATGAACCAAATCATCAGTTGTTTAGTATCAATTTTTAACAAAAACTAACCCTACGACGCACTTTTCTCGACCATGTAAACTAAATACACACAACCGAAACCATATATGTGCATCTCGCTTGCCAAATCCCACATGAATTTTGTGCTTTGATATGTGAATGAATTTAACAAACATTTGGAATACATTATAGTAATTCACCAAATCAGAGAGATGGTGGAAACTTGATCTAATGTTGGGCATTTTTTATGTTCATGGCTTTCATTCTGTACTGCTTCTGTTTCATACGACCATAATGCCATCTTCGTTAATGACCAAAGAAATATTCTTAATTCTGGATCCAATAACTCAACAAAACAGTTAGTGTAAGAAAACATCATGCATTGACTCATGTGTAAACATATTGATTTTGATGGGCTGCAGTTCGTAAAGCTTAAAAGAACGAAAACGAGCCTCGATATGCGTTTCCCTTCGCCTCATGAGGCGTAAGCCTCGAGGCGAAAGCCTCGAGGCGAACTGAAGCGTAACCCTGAGGCGCAGTCAAAAAATAAAAATTATGTATCTTATAAAAAATAAAATACATGACCTAGAAAAGTCTAAAACATCAAAAAACACCCATCAAAATAAAATAATTGACCCCAAAAGTCTAAAACTCCAAAAAAAAAAAACACATCAAAAACACCCTAAACCACCTGAGGCGCACCAGAGGCGCACAGTTTCTTAGCGCCTCAGTCCTTTGAGGCGTATGTACAATCTGAACCCCATGAGGCGCGCCTCGGACTCGTTTTCTTAGTGTTTCGCCTTGAGGCGCACCTCGAGGCGCACACCTCACCCGATTTTTTTAAACCATGCGTAAACATACTCATTTTGACAATTTGACTCATTTTGGTATAAACATACTCATTTTGACAGTTTGACTCGTTTCGATACGCTGCAATTTGACTCATTTATGTTTGTTACCTGACTATTGATATACAAATTTGGTGTACCGAGCTAATCTTGATATAAAATTGTTAAAACATAACAATAACAACAACGGGATCATGCATTGACTCATGTGTAAACATATTGATTTTGATGGGCTGCAGTCCGTAAACATACTCATTTTGACAGTTTGACTCATTTTGGTATAAACATACTCATTTTGACGGTTGGACTCGTTTCGATACGCTTCAATTTGACTCATTTATGTTTGTTACCTAACTATTGATATACGCATTTAGGTGTACCGAGCTAATCTCAATATTAAATTGTTAAACCATAACAATAACGGGATCAGTGCCCCCTTTTGTGGCATATGCTAGACAAACTACATATATATAGCAGCAAGCAAGAGAACAAAGACATATGCGGCATACGCTAAGGGGTCACAATCATAACGACAATCACAATACGAAGTAATAACCCTTTATGAATTAGACCTAGCATAGTGATCATGTTCCTATAGGAATCATCATCATTATTATTTTATTATTATTAATTTCATCTTATAACGAAAGGGCGAAAGTCTAAGTTTACAACAAGCAAACAAATTTATTAATACAGGGATTTCGGTTGAAAGCCGAATAAACGGAATTCATAATATCCTGATTCCACATTCTCTGTCGATATTTGTAGATGTAAATAAGCATTTAAAACCCTAATCATACATACTATCCAATGTAACAATAAAAAATAAATATTAATCGAAATGGCCAGTTGGATGGATAAAGCAAATAAATGAATGACCTTGTGGAAGAAATCAGTTGCTTGATTTTGCAACCACCAACGACGGCTGAGAGATCATATGAAAAGAAGGATGTGATGGTCTTGCTGCCTAAAGTAAACCGCCAAGGATAGTCAGCGGAAGTAAACCAATGAGGCAGTGGGGAGTGGTTTGGGAAGAGTTGGGGCCAAATCCAGGCTTTTCAAAATGACTAAGGATATGTTTGGTAAGGAGCTTTTAAGAGCTTTTAGGAGCTTCAAGCTTTTAAGAAACTAGTACTAGCGTTTAAAAAAAGCTGCTACTAGCTACAAGCTTTTAATGAGTAAATGACACAAATACCCATTCTATTTTAAAAATAAAATAAAAACCTTCTTTACAAGCTTTTAATTATGCCCATTTTGGTCATTTTATTAAAAGTTCCAGCTACTCTGCCAAACACCAAAATATATTTAAAAAGCTTCCAGCTACCAGCTTCCAGCTACCAGCCACCAGCTAGTTTTGCCAAACATACCCTAAGTCAATAAGTTGTTTCCAAACTCAATCCCAAACATGCTTGGTGTTACCAAGTTTGATTCTCACTCCCTTTATTATTTTTTACGGCAAATGATGATGACAAATGCAACGAGGAGCGTCTGATCCTGAGCCGCATCTCGGTTTTTTACCCGGCTGTTACTCCAGTGAGGAAACTCATGTGGAGGCCGTATGGTTTCCAGGGGAATGTCGTAACCAAGTCTGATAAACTAGCGCGGGCCCGGTTAAGACAACGTATATGGGGTAGACCTTTGCTAGGGCTGCCAATTAAGCAGTGTGACATTAGGTCATTCACATGGACCGGCTAGATGTGTGCCCCTCTATTAGTCTATTTTTTTGCTTTCGGTCCTTTTGTGTTATACGACTTATTTTGTTTATGTACATCCGTCATGTAGTTAGCATATGTATTTTTTCTCATTTGAATTATTATGATTATACATCTTATTGTGTTTAGTTATGGTCATGTTAAGTTTTTGACTAATTCTATGTTTCCGTCATTCTGATCATAGATTTGGGTCTTGTTGTATCTGATATCTTTTTTGACTCATATGTTTTTGTTACTGTCTCAGCGATTGTTTCTATATCTGTATTTGTTTTCGTGTCGGTCTTTCATATCAGTTCACGGAAATTTAAAAGAATTTGATTCGTTTACTTTTTTGGAAACTCAAATTATTTCTGAATTAATTATATACTAAATGTAAATTCCAAACTTAGTATAATAATTGTTTTGTTAAATAATAATTTGTTATAGCATCCGATATAATCTTGGATTTCATTTAAACCTAAATGTTTTACTAAAAGATGATACTTTTGGGATTTTTATAAACCGCTGTTTTTAAAATCCCAGAGTTAGCAAACGATGTTTAAAGTGAAGTGTTTACAATAGAAAATTTGTTTTAGTCTCCATGGTCGACGATGTGTCTTTCCATACAGGGCTATTATGCATGTGTATTACCTCTGTTTCCATATCAGTTCCATATTAATTTCAAATAAATATTTGTATATGTTTCAGTATTAGTTTACGTTATTGTCAGTTCACTTTGGTCTTAGTTCTATCATGTTTTGCTCCTACAATTGGTCTTTGCTTGTACTCTTAATTTCTCTGTTACTAAGCAATTTTTGGCTCAGCAGTGGTTTTCTTTGTTGTGTTATCTTATTTGCTTGACAGGTAATCAAGGAAATTGATGAATCGTTGAGGAGCGTAAAAATAAGCTAAAGAATCATGATAAATTAAATTGTTTCCACAACGGAATAAATTGTATTTAGAATCTTTACGCTTTAATGTTATGAATTGGTTTTGATATTTGTAAAAGTGACACGTCAACCCTAGTCTGGTTTTGGTGTTACATGCACCCTTGATTATTACGGTGGTGATTTTGAAAAAAAGAAAGGAGGTGGTGTGTACAAGGAACAAGGTGCCTTTTATATTGGGTGATGGTATTCACACACCTCCATGTGCCTAAATATTATTCCATGGACGTGGACGCGGAACCGGTTGCTATCAATGGGGATGGTTTCTTATTAGTTGCCAACACGTCATGTGGCTAAATATTGTTCCATGGACCCTTTGGTACTCGAAAAGGACTTCGTCAATCGGTTCTGCCATGTTTCCTTCGTCAATCGGTTCCACCTCATTCCCCTCGTCACTTAGTAGCAGTAAGAGGTTAAAGATTTGATTAAATATGGCAAGGTTAGCTTTCAACTCCATCCACCTTGATGTTATATGGTCTACCGTCCGATTAGTTTCACCAAAATGTTAACGGAAAGCATTAAAGAATGCCCTCCAAAATGGAGACGTCCAGACCATTAAACCCTAGGTCACGTTCAACCAAGTCGTTTTCAAGGCTATGTCTTAATCTTCACTCCAAGCTCTTCTTGCCATAAAAACTATAAATTAAGTTTCTATGAGAGATTTGGGAAATGGTGTGTTTAAAACCCTAGGCCTAGTTCAACCAATCCCTTGTCAAAGCCACTTCCCAAACTGTTTTCATTTTTTTTTTTTTTGCTAATACTTATGTTTTTTTATTAAGTAAGAGATGTAAAAAAATGTATATTCTATGCTTCTTTTACATTAGTGTTTTTTGGTTTTCATAAGTGTAAAAAAAGGTTATGTAATTAAATCATCGTCAAAATTACACTTGTATAAAACCAACGTAAGTGTAATATATATGTCGCATACACATTTATTTTTTGTTTTTTATTTTTATTTTTACATTGATAGTGGCTTTGTAGCAGGGCAAGCGGCCCGGAAAGCAGAGGCAAAGAAGGTAGAAAAACATGCTAAAGCCTGCGAGGAGAACCAACACGTTTTTGTACCCTTGGCTTTTGATACCTTTGGTTCATTGGCACCGGAGGCTATCCGTTTCCTGACCAGGATTCAGCGGGTTATTCATAGTAATGTCTCGGTTCCGGGTGGGCAGGGTTACGTTTTTAGTAGATTAGGATTTGCTATTCAGAAAGGGGTGGCGGCGCAGCTTGTTGCCCGCCTACCCGTTATCTTAATGTAATTTTCTTTGTCCTGGAATTATATTAAATGTTAGTATTAAAAAAAAAAAAAAAAAAAAAATCTATAAGAAACATAAAGTTTGGCAAAAAAAACATTGAAAAAAACTTCGTACATGATCAGAGGGAGAGAGAGAGAGAGAAAGAAACTAGTTTTTTTTAAATAAACGGTCAAATGACCATTGGCACGCCACCCCACACAACCATCCCCCACCACGCCCATTAGCTTGCTCACCTTCTCCACCCTTCAACGCCGTATGGGGCGGTGTTTAATGCCCTCTCATTGCCAAGTCAAAAGGGGCGTTAGCCCATAACGAGTTGTTTAATTATAACGGAATGTTTGAGATTGTAGACAATGCGTTTGATTAAATGCTAGTAAGAAACCTTCTTTTGCACTCCTTAATATTATTGGTGCATTAATCTTTCTGATTTGCTCAATGTTACAGTTTGTTGGTACGAATCAATTTCAACATCAAAATCATTAACAAAGTAGCTTTTCATCCAACTTCCTCTGTATTTGTATCCGATGTACCATCGGACGGCCACTTCACCATCTCCAAAAGTCGTTCACGCATCAACTCCAAGTTTTGATCTGATAGATCTTTGTACATTTCATCATGATCCACTTGCTAAACCAATAAAACAATAGCCACAAATCAAACTTTGCCAATTTTCATAATTAAAAGTCTAAAATATAAAATCTAAAGAAAAACATGGGAAAATGTGGTGGATTACAATATTTCATACCTTTATCCATTTTGCAAGGAGTTGAAGGCGTGCCACCATTACTCTTTCTGCAAGTTCATGTTTCTCCTAAAAAAAAAAAAAAAAAAAAAAGATAAAAGGTTGGGTTGAGTTGGCATCGTGTTTTAACTTTTTTTTACAAAACAATGTATTATTAGAAAATAAATCTAAGGTACTTCGACGTGCTCAAACCATTTGGAATGTTTTATTGTCGGCAAGATTTTACTATTTAACTAGTAAGACTATAGTCCTTCACGGGTAGCTCAGTTGGTGAATGGACCTAGGATCCTTCTTTAAGGTCCCAGGTTCGATTCCCACGAAGGACATAATGAGAAATGATGGATGACTCCTGGCCTTTGTTCATGAGTTCGAGTCCTGATCTCGCCAGGTTTTACCGGTTCACTACTGTCGTGCCTTCGAGCGGGTATGTGGGTCGGGTTTTCCCTGGAAGCGGGCTGTCAGGCGGGCTAGGGGCTTCGTGCGTCCGGGGTGGGCCGGACTGTGCCCCTGTCTTTGCCACTGGGGGGCCGCGTACGAAGTACCCGGCGTTGTTTAGTTAGCCGTTCAAAAAAACTAGTAAGACTATATGGTGTGGAGACCAACTCCCCCAAATGCCACATAAGCGCCACATCATTTTCCCCCTTCCCTCCCCCAAACCAAGGAAATAGTTCCCCCTCCTTCCCCCTTCCTTTACAAAAAATAATAATATAAAAACAATAACCAATCAAATGGTTCGGTGTGATCGGTGATAAGTCCCCGAAATCCCCGAAAAAACAATCGGGGGGGGGGGGGGGAGGGGTGTTGAAGCTCGGTGTCGAAGCCAGCTCATGTCCCCGAGCTATCTCCCCGAGAGCATACCCAGCAGCCTAATAGCTCATACATAACTCAAATCGACACATAACAAGTAATGAGTTAAAACTTATCTTTCAAGAGCTTTATATACCTTTTGAAGACGGTGAAGGAAACGTTTTCCATTGGTGGGCTTGTTTGTTCTTACGAATCTGTTAAAACGAACATAAAAATGTTGTGAAAGCCATAAATGGAATAACCACATGGCGTTAGAAAGAATAGAAGCCCGAAAAAAAAAGGTATGCATACTCGGTGAACCATTGATGTTGTGTTGGATCCGTCTCATAAAGTTGGTTCCTAACATTTGTTACTGCCGTGAGTGTGAAGAGATTAAAGATTTGCTGCATCAAACATACATTTTATTATGGGAAGAATAAAAAAGAAACAAAAAAGAAAATTAGTGGTGTAAACGGACCTAGACTTAGCTCGCCTAAGCTCAAGACTGGCTCGTTGCTAGCTCTATGTCTAAAGCTTGATATCAGCTCACATGAAGTTTTTTTTTTCTTTCTAAACTGGAGTTAGGCTCGTTTATTATTTATTGATTATTTAACTATTTTAATTATACAATTGTATTATATAATTTATTTTATCATTACATAATATGTAAAGCATTATATTTATATTAATAAAATAGGTTTGTTTATGCCTCATCAACTCGGTATATGGAAGTCGTCTATTGAGAGGGTGTTTGGGATTGAGCTGAAAAACAACTTATTGACTTATTGACTTTTCTTCTTTAAAAAGCCAATAAGTCAATAAGTTGTTTGTGTAAACAAAAAACACTTTCTGTTTTGGCTTTTTGATATGGGTTGAAAATTTGTTTTCAAGAAGTCACAAATTCTGGCTTTTGGCTTTTGTAATAAAAATTGCAAATCCACCACCCATACAACCAATCTTCACAATAAGCTAAGCAAAACACTTTATAAAAAATAACTTATTGACTTATTTGCTTTCCCATCACAAAAGCCAATCTAAACACTTTTTAGAAACTCATTTTCAAAAAGTCATAAGTCAATAACAGTTATAACCAAAAACACTTTTAGAATTAAATAAGCAATCTCAAACACCCTAGGAATAACTCTAATTTAAGTTTAAGATCATTTAAGTACAATTTGTTCTTTCAGTGAGCCAAACTTGGTAGCTCATAAACAAACCGACTCATTTACCAACAAATCCATTCTACATCCCTCAATCAAGGGCATGTTTGGCAAAACTAGCTGGTGGTTGTAAGCTGATAGCTGAAGCTTTTTAAATATATTTTTGGTGTTTGGCAGTGTATGTGGAGCTTTTAATAAAATGTATAAAATAACCAAAATGAGCATAATTAAAAGCTTGTATGGAAGATTTTTATTTTTATTTTATGGTAGAATGGGTATTTGTGTCATTTACTTATTAAAAACTTGTAGCTAGTACTAGTAGCGTTTCAATATGGAGTTTTTTCTCCTAACCTAAAAGTTTGAAGCCCCTTCAACAAAACAAAACTTTTTATTGAGTAGGAGGTTTTTCTTAAAAGCTTGAAGCTAAAAACTCCTAAAAAGGCTTTGGCATACCCCAAGTGTCTAAGTGAGGTTAGAGGCTCAAACAGTTAATAAATATAATTCATAGAAAAATCAACATAAGTTCTTGAAAAGAAAAACAGGAAGAATAAATATTCTTACTCCTTTAACATCATCAAAAGTGTCATCTTCATACTGTCCACAAAGATTATTATCAATCACAAGACCTTTCATTCTTTTATGCTTCTTGGAAGCAATTGCTTTTGCTGGAAACCTGCAGCCCATGAAAGAAGAACTCAGCCTTTTCGTGACTGGTTTTCGTCGAAAATTCAAATCGCCATTATTCGTCATATCAATACGAGTTGATGCAAGTGAAACAAGACACACACATGAGGAAGTATGTGAATCCACTATGGGTGAATTCAGAACACATATTCCCCCCACCATGCTTCCAAGTTCAAAACACACAACCTTAAAACTGTTTTTTTTTTTTTTGCTCAATTTAGAATCAAAGAGAAAAACACTAGATACCCAGATGAAATATGAATAAAAAATTTGGTGGGTGTGAAAAAACAATATAGATTGTGATGTGCAAAAGAAGGAAGGTGATTGTGTTTTGATGGGCAAGAGAAGGCGTGTGGGGGGAAACAAGTAATTTATGAAAATAAATTGTGACCAGAAATAAAATTGTGAACTTGAGGTACAAAATGGTCCAATCAACAAGGGTGTTCATTTGTAATTTGATTACGTCAATGATGTCCAGCCTAGATGGTTTGAGGTAGAGTGAGTTTTTTCTTAAGGGTTCCTATCCTGATGGTAGGTCACAGGTTCGATCCATGCACACCACAAAAAAAAATTCCCCGTGACGTTTTGAGCTTAGGCAAGGACACCGGTGTGTGGGTAGGGATTCGAACTTGGGACCGCTAGGTTATGGTTGTATAAGGATTTCCACTGAACTAAGCCTTTCAAAAAAAAAATTGTAATTTGATTATAACTTGCCGGAGATGAGGAATTGGTACCGGGTGCTGGGTGCTGAAACCGAACCGATACTAGTATCAAACATACCGTACCAAATCATTTTCGGCACCCACTTTTTGCATTTTTCAGGATTGGTACTTTTGATTCAGTACGGAACTGATATTTTTTGTTGATTTACCTTTGAATATTGTATTGTACCCCATACCAAGCATTTTTGGTACCAGTACCCATATTTTGCGATTTTCGGAATCAGTATTGTACAAGTACCTAACCGATCCCTCTAACTTATTGATAAAGAGTAAACTCGTTTACAACCTTTCAGCTTGACTAGTCAACTTGTTTGATCTTCTTAGATAAACAGGTTACACGTGATCTGTTAGATAAATGAGCTATACGTCACGTCCCACCTAATAACATGTCGCAGTTCACAAATATAGAAGTACTTCTGTAAGCATACTTGCAATCCTTCTCTTTGTAGTAGTATAAAGGGAAATTGGATTTTGACACCCTGAACTATTGATTATTGGCCGCTGACACACTGAACTACAAAATTGTTCACCATCACACTATACTTTCAACTTCTTGGCCTGTGTCACCCTCGGACTAACCATGGTTAGTTTTTGCTGACGTGACCATTTCAGCAAAATGGCCACGTCACTATGCCACATGAGCAAAAATGGTCACGTCAGCAAAAAAACTAACCACGTTAGTCCGAGGGTGACACAGGCCAAGAAATTGAAAGTACAATGTGGTGGTGAACAATTTTGTAGTTCATTGTGATAGCGACCAATAATCAATAGTTCAGGTGTTAAAATCCAATTTCCCTAGTATAAAATCATCTTTATTTATGCATGCATAATTATACGGTATATGTTAAAGAAAATTGCTTTTAAGCTTATGATTCCTATACGATCTATCTATAAATCTTACCGACAACAATCACAAAGTCAAACGAGGACCCAAAATCCTTAGCTTTATTTAGTCTGGAGTTCACATTGAGCTACCTATGAATATAGTTGGGCCAAAAGCTAAACTTACAACAAATTTAAATTACTGCACAAGAGTTTGAGATTTACTTTGTCACCTATACATATGATAAATTGTTAGAAAAATATAGATCTATACTAAACAAACTATTAACAATGAACATACAAACCACAACAAAGATAATAGCGACAGAAAACGATGACAAAATCTTAGTAAACCAACCCAAAACAATTTCCCCCCAAATACCCAAGGATTCAACCAATCGAAGAATCCAGAAAAGAGATACAAAGTTTAGCTATGACAACTGATTGTTTAGATCAGTTGTCACAACTGGTGAACAATAACAAATACAGACTTACAGTGATTAACCCTAATCACCGATGAAGAAGACGAAGACAAGTACAGACCTAATACAAATACAGAGAGAAAACTATTAAAAGAAAATACAAGACTGACTCAATAATACAACGAGTAAAGGGTTTATATATCAGGGTCTCGAAGCTTCCCGCTATAATAATCCAACGTCCCTCATTGAGTTAATCCAACGACTGATATTAATCACAAAACACAATCCGGATCGCCAATCATTGGGCCAGACACCTGAAACACTTGACAAGCCCAATAAACAATCAACATATACCACAAGGCTTAAACTTAAGCCCAACAATATTAGCCCAGTAGGATTGAATTACATTATATACTTTTAACATCCCCCCCCCCCCCTTAATTCAATCCTTTCTTAAACTCATCTTTAAGCCAAGCTTCTCACATAACAGATCATGTTTTGACCCATTAAGACCTTTAGTCAACAAATCTGCTATTTGATCATCAGAATCAACTTTAACAGTTTGTATAACACCACTAGAGATTTTTCTCGTATAAAATGTAAATCAATTTCAAAGTGCTTAGTTCTCTCATGGAAAACATGATTTGCAGCAATTGAAATAGCAGCTTTGCTATCACAATTCAAACAAACAGGAAGTTTGCAGTCAACTTGTAACTCCTTAAGAATATTTAAAATCCATATAATTTCACAGGTTGCAGAGCACATAGCTCTGCACTCAGCCTCTGCAGAAGACCTTGAAACAGTATTCTGTTTCTTGCTCTTCCAAGAGATTAAAGACCCTCCTAGAAATATGCAGTACCTAGTGACGGACTTTCTTGTCACTAGACACTTAGCCCAGTCTGAGTCAACATATGCAGTTAACTCAAACTTATCAGATTTCTTAAAAGACAACCCTTTTCCTGGTGACAACTTTAAATACCTAAGCAACCTAAGAGCCATTTTCAAATGACCATAGGTTGGTTTATGCATGAATTGACTCAAAAATTGAACTGCATAACTAATATCAGGTCTAGTAATAGATAAGTATATTAATTTGCCTATCAATTTCTGAAAACCAGTTATATTATCAAGAATTTGTTCATTCTTACTGTTTTTATTTGATACTATATAACTCAACTCAATAGGTGTAGACACAGGCTTACAACCTAAATAACCAAATTCACTTAACAATTCCAGACAATACTTTCTCTGGGATAAACACATTCCAAATTCAGTATACAAAACCTCAATACCTAAAAAATATCTTAGTTTTCCTAAGTCTTTAATTTGAAAATTTGAACTTAGAAAACTTTTTATATTTTCAATTTCACTTGTATCGTTTCCAGTAATGACAATGTCATCAACATATACAAGGAGTATAATAAACATGTCACCTTTTGACTTTATAAACAAAGAATGATCACAAACACTTTGAACAAAATCAAATTTTATCAAAACATTGGTTAATTTTTCATTCCATTTCCTTGGGGCTTGTTTAAGTCCATATAAAGACTTAACAAGTTTACACACTCTAGTATCATTTCCAGAACTATAACCCTCAGGGGGAACCATATATACATCCTCAATTATAGAACCATACAGAAAAGCATTGTTGATATCTAATTGAAACAGAGACCAATTATTTTGCACAGCAAGACTCAACATACATCTAACAGCTACCATCTTAACCACAGGTGAAAAAGTCTCTCCAAAGTCTAACCCTTCCCTTTGGTTATAACCTTTGGCAACAAGTCTACCTTATATCTCTCTATCTCTCCATCAGCTTTGTACTTAACCTTATAGACCCACTTACAACCTATAGGTTTTTTACCCTTGGGTAATTCTGTTAATTCCTAGGTATTGTTCCTATATAGAGCCTCCATTTCTTGATTCATAGCTTCAACCCACTTTGGGTCTTTTGAAGCTTCTGAATAAGAAGTGGGCTCAAGTGTTTTATTAAGACTAGTAACAAAACAGTAATTATCAGCAGACAGACAGGAATAGTTAACCACTCTTTCAACACCATACTTGACCTTTCCCTCAACAATATAATCCTCAAATTTTCTAGGAATATTAGACACCCTACTAGACCTTCTAAAAGAAGTTCCCTCAGGTGGGTCAGTCTCTTCATTTGGAGAATCAACATCATTGTCTGCCCTACCAGGAGTCCTGCAACCTGGACTGCCAGGCTGCTGACCATGATCTACCCCCCCTGCAGTCCTGGGAGGATATCCTGGTTGCAAACTAGTTGACTCATCCTGAGAACTAGTGATTCCCCCTTCATCATTGGGAATTTGGTTTTCAGTCACACTACCATTCTTAGATGTCTCAAACAGATTAAAAAAAGTTTAAATTTGTTAAACCATTATCACCATTATGGACTTCAAAAGTGTTTTCAACATTTTGTTTAACAGGAAAAACTTCTTCATAAAATCTAACATCCCTAGAATACTCAACCTTTTTTGATTCCAAACACCATAAGTTGTACCTTTTTTTAAAATTTGAGTATCCTATAAGAACACATTTTTCAGCCCTAGAAGACAATGTATCACTATTATTTAAGACTGTATTAAAACAGAGACAACCAAAAGTTTTTATGTGACTGAGAGTGGGGGGAACCCATACACAACTTCATATGGACTTTTACCTAAAAGAACAGATGAGGGAATCCTGTTAATCAAGTATGTAGCAGTTAGAACACAATCACCCCAAAACCTAAGTGGTAAACCACTCTGAAACAACAAAGCTCTAGCTGTGTTCAGTAAGTGCCTATGCTTCCTTTCAGCAATTCCATTTTGCTGAGGTGTATAGGCACAAGATGTTTGATGTATAATACCATTTGAATTACAAAAAAACTCCATTTGTTTATTTACAAATTCAGTGCCATTGTCACTTCTAAGAATTTTTATTTGAGACTTAAACTGAGTTTTTATTAATTCATGAAATACTAATATTTTCAAATACTTCAGTTTTAGTTTTTAACAAATAACACCAAACTGATCTTGAAAAATCATCAACTACTATCAAGAAATACTTGTACCCTTCTCTACTAGTGACTCTATAAGGACCCCACACATCTAGATGTATAATATCACCTATATGTTTGGTTTTGTGATCACTAATAGGGAATGGGACTCTAACTTGTTTGGCCTTGTGACATATTTCACAAGGCTGAGAGTCTCTATGACCTAGATTCAAACTATCCCTTAACATAGCTAGAACTTGGTCAGAGGGATGACCAAGTCTATTATGCCATAAATTGGCATCATTAAGACTATTAAAACAACTAGCATTAGCACTTACATGCTTTCCTACAAAGTACAAAACATCACTTTGCCTACCAGTCACCAGGATTCTCTTGGACTTGGAATCTTGGACAAAACAACTTTGTTCATCAAATAAAACACTCAACCTATTGTCCTTAGCAAGTTTGTACACATACATTAAGTTCACACAGTAATCAGGAACAAGAAAGACATCATACAGAATGACACCATCAGCAAGTTTAATATCCCCTATTTTTGAAACCTTGGCACTAGTGCCATTGGGATGTTTAACTTGAATGCCATATTCAGAAACATCAATACAGTTAAACATTTCTTTATCACTATTAGTCATGTGTTGGTTAGCACCTGAATCAGTGATCCAACCATAAACTAATAGCTGTTTTCACAAAACTAGAACAACTTGAGAAATTTTTGAAAATTTTTTCTAAGTTGGAAATCCTAAACATACAGGAGAAACCATTAATAAAAACACTTTTACCTCCCGTATTAATGTTTTGAGACTCATTTCCTCCTTTGTCACTGATCAGATTCATAAGCTTTGATATCTGTTCAAGTGAGAAAGGCAAACCAGAAGAACTAGACATAGACTGTTTAGAATTAGAGACATTAGAAGACATGTTGGCCCTAGCAGACTGGCCAACACCCTTCTTTTTAAAACCAGGTGGATAACCAACCAGTTCATAACACCTGTCTACAGTATGGCCTATCATATTACAATGAGAACATTTTAAATTTGGATTAGGTCCCCTGTTAACATTTCCTCTTTTATTGTTAAAACATTGAGTTACCTTAGATACAAAAGCAACATTATTACCTTTTACATTTCCACTACCCCTATGTGACTCTTCTCTTGATACAATAGAGTAAGCAGTTTTAATGTCAGACACACACAAACTTGGCTTGTAGACCAAGTTTTCATACAAGCCAAGTTTTCATTGCATTTTTCTAGAGGCTAGAGCTAAGTTGTTGTTATTGTTATTATTATGTTGTTGTTGGCCTACAAATGTTACTTCTCTTCGTTTTACACCTATAAACTAAATTAACTCTTACCCATGTTTGAATATGTTATCTCCTAAAAAGCATGTGCCTCTACCAAGTGGATTAGCCCCACATTTATGTTTAACATTATTTAGACATCAATTGCTTTATTCCTTTTAAAAACTTTTATGTATTCCTAATACTTTTTTCCATATATATGAGTCAAATACACAATAACAAAAGTTAAATAACAGTAAATCCAATTTAAAGGTCTTACGTTTGAACCCCCTTCAATACGTGTTGAAATATAAATAAATAAATCATAATCCATTGACTATATCATGTGATATACTTATATTTTAGAATCGTCATAAGTATCATAAACTATACATTTGGTCCCAAATATTTGATACATGGTCATTAACATTCACACATTTGTTAAAGGGAAAATCACCAAAATAGCCCGTTGACCGAGTGATTTGCATAAATAGCCCCCTCCCCTCTCTTTGGAGAGAGGGGTCACGGTTCCCAACACGTCTGAGGCGTCTCCCGAGAGGCTTCCCATTTCAGCCAACAGAGGACCGCCACGTGTCGTTGTTGATCCCGAGACTGGCCTGAGACGTGAGACAGACCTGAGACGTCTCAGAGACGCCTCCGGTGACGTCTCCGAAGACGTCTCCGGTGAAGACGAAGAACAAGAAAAAAAACAGAGGATAATGAAACTTCGTCGGAGAAGACGAAGAACTCACGGAGAAGACGACCGGAGAAGACGAAGAACTCACCGGTGCTTCACCACCACCACCACCAACGCCAGCTGCTGCTAATTATATTCAAGTGAATAGCTTAAACAACTTTTGTGTATGAATTGTTTATTATTCTCCAACCTTCTTGTTCTTCTGCATTCATCACAACAATGGCTGTTCAGCTTCTTCTTCTGCTCATTTTCTCCATGGTTGCTCACTCCAGTAAGCTTTTCTTTATTTCTTTTCCCTTTTCCTCCATCATATTATACTAATAACAATAATAATATTAGCAAACAACATGTCTTGATCTGTATAGTATATGAAATTCGGGACAACATGGGTTTGTGTAAAGAGAGATAGAAAAGAGGGGTGGGAGAGATAGAAAAGAGGGGTGAGAGAGTGTCAAACACAAAGAAGACGGTTCAGAGAGTGAAAGGGAGAGAGAGAGGAGAGAGAAAGCAAGGAGAGAGAGAGAGTGATGAGGTGTCAGCTTTGTATGGTTCATATGGGAAGCCTCTCGGGAGACGCCTCAGACGTGTTGGGAACCGTGATCCCTCTCTCCAAAGGGATGGGAGAGGGTCATTTTGGCAAATCACATGGTCAACGGGCCATTTTGGTCATTTTCCCTTTGTTAAAATTATAGTAAACTAATATCTCATAACACAAGCTTGATTCAAGTTATGTTTATACATTTGGTCCCAAATATTTGATACATATAAACCACCATCCAAGACAACCACCACGTTGAAAAAATCCGGCCACCACCTCCGTCGTATCCCACCCCCGTTTTTTTTTCTCGCCAACAACACCACCAAGAAGTTACTGTTACTGTTTCTGATCGATTATATAGCTCCACCTCAACCATCGTCTCTACCATATCCACCACCAATCACCACTTCAGCCACCGTCTCCACCATAATAACCACCAATCACCACCTTCATCCCCACCTTCACCCCACCTCCACCCAACCGTCTACCTTTCACCATAATAACCACCAATCACCACCTTCACCCCACCTTCGATGACCATCCAACTTCTTTCACCACCACCGAACACCAAATCCACCACCATGACTGCCATCCACCTTCACCTACCATCCTCGCCCAACCCTCGCTAAAAAAACCCTGGTCATCAAGCACTACCATTTTCACCTACCACATCCACCATTGCCTCTGCATATCTATTTATTAAATTTTTATAAAAACCAAGAATCTTGAAAGCAAGATCTGAATAATAATAATAATAATAATAATAATAATAATAATAATAATAATAATAATAATAAAAGATTGATAAATTAATGGTTTTTTATGGAAGAATGGTGAGATTGTGAGGTGGGTATTGAGTTTTAGAAAGTGGATAATGGTGAATGGATGTTAATGGTGATGGAGAGCATTGTTACAAATCACTAACTCTGGAATCAAACCCACCAGGTTTGATCTTCTCAACCCAGATTTTCAAAGTTGGAATAAGCATAAATGATTGGAGTGTCCCTAATACGAACAAAGGCCGTTGTTTTATGTATCTATTGGCCACTATATGGTGGAGGTAGGCAGTTGTGTTATTATACAGAAAAGAGAAGAAAGAAGATAGGGTGGGGGTAGGGCGTGGGGTAAGGGTGATTATATAATAAAAAATAAAAATATTTCTTTATAAAATAAAGCCACTTAAATGTTTAAGTGATTTATATATTAAAATTTAAAAAATTATAGGCAAAATGACAAAAGTGCCCTTAAGTTAACGTTATATTTTAACAGAGTTTGCAAATTGAACGAATTTAGCACTAGATTTCTAACCTTAGTGGCTTAGGTGTAAAAAATTCTTACTTTGGATGGATCTAGCAATATTGACCAAACATCAGGGACGAATTTAGCCATTTACTCTAAATCTAACATGAAAGGACAAAATGTGTGTTACGATGTAACATACAAAATTAATGTACTATAATATAAGAAATCAACAATTTTAATCATGTGAATAAGAATGAAAATTTATATATTAAAGAGAGAATGTACGTTTAGATGAAAAGCAGAGCCAGAAGCAACTATTGCAGAGCGTGAATGAGGAGGTGGTCATGAAGGCGTAGCCTTTTAGAAACGAGTGGTTTTGACCTATTCTGCTCTGAATGAAATCAGAACTCTCATTTACAGTTTCAGTTAGTGTAAATAATTCATTAGAAGCTTGTGTATCACACGGTTATAACATTTTTTTTATTTGCTACTATATACAGAAATAAATTTTTGTATATACATTTTTTTTGTTTTTTATACAGAAATAAATTTTTGTATATACGTATTAAATTGTATATACCTTCTCAAGAAACACTTCAAGATAAATACGAGCGTCATTATAATGCATATACGCCATATATTTTTGACACTATAGTGCAAGAGGAGTATATAATAATTAGTTTATACCTCGGGAGTGTCCCGAGGTTGACAAATATAATATGACGTGATAAAATGTGAGTTGAAAAATCTTAATTTAATAAAATCAGGGAATGAATTTGCAACCATATCTCCTAAATCATATATTCTAAGAGGTCTTGGCTGACTTCTTCGCTTGCTAAAGTTTCAGATTTTATTGGATATGTGATAATAATTATACTAATTGTCATTGTGAGTTTATACTTGGCCGAAGCTTGGGACGCAAGAAAGTATCCCACGCGCGATCCAAAACATAAACCTCCCCCTGCGCAAGCTCATTGTTATACTTCCAGAACAATAAAGAAGGTTTCACAATTCCAAGCTACTAAATGTTTTAATTTTAGGATTTATATTAGATTTTGAAAATATACATTAAGATTGAGATAAAATCTACTTAAATTTTAATATTATAAAATTGAGAATATTTGACCAGCTATGATGTTTACTTTCGATATTTACTATTTTTAATAAAATATTTTATTTAAAAATAAATAAAAGAATATACATATCCTTACATTTCCCTATCCAGTAGAAGACCACATATAATCTTTACTTTCCATATTACATAAAGATTAACATATATATGTTTACAATATTTTTAATAAAAGATTTTTTTTCAAATTAAATCAAAGAAGATATGCATATCTTATAATTTAAAATAAAATATTTACATTCCAATTTCTTTAACATACATTTATTGAATGACCATTATAAATAGATGATAAACTAAACATCAAATCATTCATTCTTAAAGAGTTTCTACACCTCCTTCGTTTGATCAAGAGGTAACTTTTAATTTTCTTTCAATGAGTTGCAAGTTTTTATAGTTGCTTTATTATTGAAAGTTGTTTCTGTTTAGATTAATATAAGAATTACCAATATAACTTTATGCTTTCAATTAAATTTAGTGGCTCTTTTGGTGTAAAAGTCAATGCGGCAGAAACTATTGTTTTGTTTTCAATGTCAAGCTTAGGTGTAGGTGTTTTTTAATTAAAAGTAAAAATGTCAGGTATTTTTAATTACGTGGAAGTCTTATCATATATTGAAGTTTATACTTTTCAAAAGTGTAGTCTGTTTATTTTCGTTAAATAATAGTAAATTTGTTTTCCCTTTTCTCAAAGCAATATTATTCTTCTAATGTAATTTATGAAAACTTACAACATAGCTTTATACTACATTATGTTAAATAAAGTTAACCAGTCTGTCTGTTAATAGATTAATTCGACTAATTTAAAATTAAGATCTGATTTTTCATCCTTCACCGACTATAGTATAGTTGAGTTAATATTTACAATTAATATTTTATAATTTTCTAGACATATTTTCAAAAACATTCTACTGTTGATGTTACAATATACGTATTTAATTTGTATTGGGAAAACTATAATTATTTCCACAATTGTAAACAATACAATAATTGGCAACCAATCAAGTCGTCTTGCTTAAAGTTGTAAAAGGATACAAGAAGAATACTATGCTTAAGGTGAAAATAGCAACTTTATGGTGCAAGAAGATGCATGGTACAGAAAATCAAACTTACAAAGTCGACATGATTTTAAATGGATGAGATGGTAAATAGTCTACTGTCTTTTAAAGATTAAGATTATAATAAAGTAAATAAATAATATGACTAACATTTGTCTATTTTTTTAAATTGTAGGGAGCTTTTATGTATGGAAATTGTTTTTCATAAGGTTTTGGATAGGTTTGAAAATATGCCAAGTATTGACCAAACACTTTACATAACAAACCATCTATTTCTAAAGATGATACTAAACAATTTGTTGGTCATGAAAGCAAAATATCTTTTAATGTTAAAACAAACTGTAATGAAGTGCACAAATTGGGAAGGTCCTGGATTTTCTTTCAAATTTGTCACTTTTAAGAGTATTCTTCAGAACACAATCAAACATAATACAACAATAGGTAAGTTACTTTTATTTATTTATAATAATTGTACTAATTGTCATTGTAACAATAAAATATGCAAAATAAATAATAATTTAACAATATTTTTGTATTATGTTTGTATTATGTTTGATTGTGTTATGAAGAATACTCTTGTTGTATTATGTTTGTATTATGTTTGATTGAAATATTACAATGACAATTAGTACAATTATTATAAATAAATAAAAGTAACTTACCTATTGTTGTATTATGTTTGATTGTGTTATGAAGAATACTCTTAAAGGTGACAAATTTGAAAGAAAATCTAGGACCTTCCAATTTGTGGACTTCATCACAGTTGTTTTAACACTAAAAGATATTTAGCTTTCATGATCAACAAATTGTTTAGTATCATGTTTAGAAATAGATGGGTTTGTTATGTATAGTGTTTGGTCAATACTTAGCATATTTTCAAACCTTTCCAAAACCTTATGAAAGCAATTTCCATATATAAAAGCTCCCTATAATTTAAAAATATAGACAAATGTTAGTCATATTATTTATTTACTTTATTATGATATTAATCATTAATAGATAATAGACTCTTTACCATCTCATCCATTAAAATCATGTCGACTTAGAAGTTTGATTTTTCTGTACCATGCATCTTCTTGCGCATAAAGTTGCTAATTTCATCTTAAGCATAGTATTCTATTGTATCCTTTACATCTTTAAGCAAGACGACTTGATTGGTTGCCATTATTGTACTGTTTACAATTGTGAAATAATTATGTTTTTACCAATACAATTTAAATACATATGTTGTAACATCAACAGTAGTATGTCTTTGAAAATATGTCTAGAAAATTATAAATTGTTAATTGTAAATATTAACTCAACTGTACTATAAGTCGTGAAGGATGAAAAATTAGATCTTAATTTTAAATTAGTTGAATTAATCTATTAACAGACTACTGGTCAACTTTATTTAACATAATGTAGTATAAAGCCATGTTGTAAGTTTTCATAAATTACATTAGAAGAAGAATATTGCTTTGAGAAAAGGGAAAACAAATTTATTATTATTTAAACAAAAATAAACAGACTACACTTTGAAAAGTATAAACTTCAATATATGACAAGACTTCCACGTAATTAAAAATACATGACACTTTTACTTT
>JAUTDX010004790.1:0-28152 GCA_030844895.1 Ambrosia x helenae | reverse complement strand
AACCTATTGTCTCCCGTTCTAGTGATGAGGCTGAGTATCGTTGGGGTCGCTAATGCAGTCGCCGAAGAACATGGTTACGCAACTTACTGCTTGAGCTTCACGTTCCATTGCAGCGCGCAACTGTGGTTTATTGTGACAACGTCTCTGCTGTGTACATGTCCACTAATCATGTTCAACATCAGCGGACTAAGCATGTTGAGATTGATATCCATTTCGTTCGCGAGAAGGTTCGTGTCGGACACATACGCGTTCTTCATGTCCCTTCTTCATCGCAATACGCGGACATTTTTACTAAGGGATTATCTCGGGAATTAATTCAGTCCTTCAGGTCCAGTTTAACCGTCTGCGCTGCACCCGATCAAACTGTGGGGGGATCTTAGCATTATCGTAAATATGGAAGATATTTGAATTTGAATTGTATAGATTAGAGATAATGATTGTTTACTTATTATCTTGTATTTCCATAGTTATCTTGTAACTCAAATCCCTATATATGGGATCATGTGTATTCGGTATAATCAATCAAAAATCATTATACCATAAACTACTTTTAAGATCATTATACATTTGGTCATAAATTGAAGCATGATATTCTTAAGACCATTTGCTACTATATCTTACGGTATGTATATCTCTATTGGAGCGTGTTAATCTTCCGGCTCTTCCCAGTATTGTTTTATTTGTTTTGGTAACATTTAATTGTATAAAAGGACTACAACAAGGATCAAAATTATCATATGTTCAAAGCCCTTTTGGTAGACCAAAAATGATGCGGTCGAAGATATATAACCAACCATTAGCCAATCATGGATGCCATTAAAGTGTTGTTTTAACCAAATTGCATATCCAACAAAGTAATGCATGATAATGATGATAACAACAACAATAATAAAGGTTCAACAGAAGAGGATCATTGCCACTCAAGTACAACACTACCACAAAGAAAAAAAAAACAGAAAGAAATAAAAAGAATTAGTAGAACGGAATACTACTTTTCTTACCAAATATGCTATGACCATATGTACTAGTCATTAGGTCTTTAATGAGTGGAAACTGTAACGTGACAAAACAAGCAATGGGAAGGCAAGTCAATGCAGCTACTGGAACGAGGATCTGTGGATTGTTCTGGCAAAACATAAGATATAAGGTAGCTCCAAAAGCTACAAGCATGGCTGTTGTTGAGATGAACAAGGTGGTTAGACCAATCATCAACTTTGTAGGCAACTTGAGAAGGAAGTCTTTCTCAGAGAAACGTGCAGTGAGGATTGACAGAAACATTAACAAAGATGTAGCAGATGTGAACAATGATATGGCATCCGATATTGCAAATACTGTGAAAGCAGATTTGCTAGTAAACTCCGGTAACCCATTGTCTTGTTTGTTCCCTCCTGGCACTGTAATAGCTGCTGCAAAGACGATGGTGGTGATTAATGCAGCTGTAATTTGTGTATGACTGTGCAGTCTCCTTCATCCATTTTTCTCCCTCAATCACCAAATCCTTATGCTCTCTGTAAATACCATTTGAGGTGTTTCTCTATCGGAGTTCTTTTGTATGATGTTTAGAGCGCACACAAATCCTTTGACTTCCTACAAAATTATAATATCTTTCTTAACTAAGCTTCATACATGCTTGAATAATATATGAAAATAAATTAAGATTCAAACCCTACCTTAAACCATTGAAGTTCACTTTGTATTTGAAGAGCTGCACCTGATATATGATTCAGTTTGTCAGGAGGTGCCAACCTTGCAGCCAAATGCAAGAGGTTGTTCCCAAAAGAGTCTTTGATTGTTTTTGTACATATTTTTGTGTTTCGCTCATTTGATATAGTAGGTTGTAAACCTTTTCTGAACGGTTGATCACAGCATATTGAATAATGTTGTGTCCATGTTCATTGGTACTCGAAATTGCATCTGGGAATTCAGACACAACTATTTTTACAACCTCCTCTGCATTTTGTCTTGTGGCTTCAAGAATCGCATTGTTGTAATATTGATGGTGAGATCCAGAGTCTGATTTACTCTTTATAAAATTACATAAATCACGTAATAGATGTTTAGCAAGATGATAATCTTCTTGTTTTCTTTTTATGGCTGCAACAAACTTTGGCATCGCTTCAAATTGATATCCTAAAAACGTATAAAAACATGTAGAATCAACAAACATTCTTTCCCAAGAGTTAAGTTTACTCGGGAAGTTTTGAGCTATAGCCATCAGCACAGTGTCAATGTCAGTCAAAGGCATGTGCTGGTTCACACGAAAAAAAGACTCTGCTTCACCTGCAGATATAATAAAGAACAAATCATTAATATATTAAGTTGATAATTCATAAGTTTCGAGATAAATTTAGGTACGTGGTCTTACCATAATCTTTAGAAGAAATAATATTAACGAGAAGCCCCCAACTAGAACCATGACCTGCCTCTATGTCTTGATCAAGATGCTTGTTTAATTTTAACAAATAAGCATACGTGTCGGTATGCATATTAGAAAGAGCTCTGGCTAATGGTGTCTGACCCTCATTGTCCATGGTAGATAACAAATCACTGTCTTTTTTAACCAACAACTTAGCAGCTTCAGTGTTGCCAACAATAGCTGCAACATGAAGTAGTGTGCTTCCTTCTGAATTTTGCATATCCAATGGTAGTGTAGCCAAGCTCAACATGTTTTCTAAAAAATCCAAATTCTTGGTAGTACCCACTGCCACGTGGAGTGCAGTGTTTCCATTAATGGTTATTTTGTCTGTCAGTGTAACAATGTTTCTGCTCAAAATGTTCTTAACACCCGAAAAAGATTGCTTTAGAGTAGCCGCATGCAATCTAATCATTTCTCTTTCTTTTTTCTTCCTTTCTGTTTCTTCTTGTTCAGTTTCTGTTCTCTTTTCTTCTTCCACTTCTTTTATTTCCAATGAAAAGTTAGATCGATTAAAGTGAAGTTGAAATCAAATAACATGTATAATGTAAAAAGGAAATGATTTATTGAAAACTTGAATGTGAATGTAATGATGCAAATAAAGACCACCACATAAAGCTTACAACACTTCACTTAACTGTTTCACTAATTACATATTTGACCCAACTTACTTACTATTTGTGACACCCGGCAAACTCAGGTTAATACTTTTAAGTCTAACTTAGCAAAACATTCATAAAACGTACTTAACGAGATTAGTTGAGTCAGTTTGATGATTCGGGAATCATCGGGAGTCAGTTTACACATATATGTCCAAGGGTTGGTGATTCGGAGGATCACCGGGTAGAAACACACACAATGTCCATGGTTTGATGATTCGGTGAATCATTGGGGAAACATACAGCACACAAGTCTTGAGCCTCGTTGCTGGTGAAACTAAACCTCCCATTTGCATGGTTAAAGGTGCGAATGAGTGGTGTAAACCCTATTAAAAGGTGATAATGGAAAAATTAAAATCACATTCGCATATATATACTCTCATTCGCGTATTCAAAGGTGCGAATGGGAGCAGCCTATATAAACATCTCATTGCCTCATTTTCACCATTTCATAACCTTAACTCGCTCCAAGCGCTCTCTTACAAAACCCCAGCCTATAGAAACGAGTTTTTGCCCTTATTTTTTAGATCCTTAAGCCAAAACAAGTTTATATACAATATCTAGTGAAGATTTAAGTTGTGTTAATCATCTACACCATTTTCAATACATTTTTATGCATTTTTGAAAAACCCGAAGTGCCCAGATCTGATTCTAAAGTATTTTCTTAAATAAAAAAACCTTTCTAAACTAGATCTAGACCTAAATAATGAGTTTTCTTATAATAACACAAGTTTAGATGATGTTGGTGACCATATAAATGGGGCTTTTGTGTTTTTTGTGGATAGAATAATGTTTACATGATTTGAGATTGTTTAGAAACATGTTTAGGTAGTGTTTGAAATGATTGATGTTTTGTGAACTTTGACCCATTTTGGGGGTTTATGTTATAGATCTAGGGCTTGTAACATGTGTATGATGATAATAACATGTTAGAAACATGTTAGGGTGATTGAATCAAAGTTGGATAATCTGGAAAATGATGTTTATAGGTCGATTTTAGTACTTTTCTTTTTGGGTAAAGTTTTCATGCAATTAATATGACATCTCCATAATATGCCGTTTTGGAAAATATGTGATTTGATATGCAAAATGAACAAATTGATGATTGATTCAGGTGTGATAACATATGTTGGGTCTGCTGAACCTAAGAAGAACAAGTGAAGTGAAAAGCCAAAACATACTAAACATCTGATAAAAAATAAAATAATACTTAGAAAAACAAGATCCTCCCAAAAGACTGTTCGCTCTAACAACTGTTGAAGACTAAACAATTTCTCTGCAAACAGCTGATGAACAAGGTCCGATGAAGAAATGTCTACTAGTTAAAGAAGAAGATCTGTTAAGCTAAAGGTCTGCTAAGAAGATACAAAATCTGTTGAAGCCAACACTTAGGCTTCAACAGATGATGAAGCAACAGAGTTTATCCAACAAATGATTATTCAACAGAGTTTACCAATATAATAGTGTTTGTAATAGGGCAGATGTTAGTATTGTTAGAAGTTTGTTGAATGTCATTGTCTTAGGTGACACCATCTTAGGTCATCATAGTTTTGCTTCGTCTATAAATAGAAAAGTGCATGTACTGTTCTATTCATCACTCTGTCACAAACATTCGTTGTACGAATAAACTGTGAGTGAATGGGCTGAGGGGGAGATTGTCTGACTTGTACTAAATCTGTGATGATTTTATATAGTATTTTTTGAAAACAATTATCCTGTCTTGTTATGATTTAAAGTTTTTATTTCGCTGCACTTTCCATATTTGTTCTATCTTCATATACTGTTTCATTGATCAAACTTCATAACAATTCAAACTCAGATCCTAACAATTGGTATTAGAGCTTGGTCAATTAAATTTGATCTAACCAATAAATTTAATATTAATAGATCAGCTCAAATTTATTGATATCGTTTGTTCATTTTATTGAGAATAGAGGAATAGTTTAATTACATTCAAAGTTTTTAAAAGAAACTTTGCTTCTACAAAACAATCAGATAATGACTTCAATCAATCACGATCTACACAACACTAGCATGAACAACAAGCCACCGATGCTTGTCAGATCTGAATATAATATCTGGGAACGTCGGATGAGCCATGTTCTAGCTCAACAGAACACAGGATGTTGGAAGTCGGTTATTGATGACTCACAAAATTAACATATAAAACAGGCATAAACAGTATAGAAATAGGTCACAATTAGGCTTACATTAGTTATAATTGATTCTTAATTCGTTTCTATTTGATTATCTCAGGAAACTGGAGCTCCAAGACGTAAACAAAGGATTTCTGTGTGAAAACATGCAAAAACTGAAGAATCCTAAAGATACCAGACTTCAAGCCTGTTCCCTATATGTTCAGAAGACAATCCCGGGACTTAACCAAGCACGCCCACGCTCACCTGTACAGAGGCCCTGCACGCGAGAAGACAATGCAGGAAACTTGGAGGGCAAGAAATCAGAGACTGAAGAACATTGCACACCCGTGCCAAGACATGTTGCACGAACGTGCCAGACATCAAAGGACAGACAGACTCTGCCATGCAGCAATAGTACGTACGTGTAACTGCAAGCATGCCCTCAACACCCTTGTGCACGCCCGTGCAAGCCCTGGGAGGCCTATAAATAGCAAGCTAACCATCACCATTTGATCATCCCTTCTTGTGCTCTCTTTAGCCGAACTCCATGCTTCTTCCAGAGATCTTGGGGTCTTGTGGGAGGCCTTCTGGCCATCCTAACATCCCTCAATAGTTAGGCTTCGTCTTACCTTGATCGGTCTAGCCAAGAAGAGGATCGTAGAGTAGTTATGCAATAATATCGAGGGTCGTGAGGATCAAGAGAGCTACATATCACTTGAAGATGGATAGCTTGTCTATGAGCAGCCATGTTCTTGTGTTGATCATGTTTATGGTTGTATCTTTCTATCATTCATGAACCCACTTGATTTGTAGACTTTTATTATTATCACTAGTAGTTTATTTTTAGTTATTTGTGGTGTCCTCTTCTTCTAATCCTTATTTGTTTATCTTTGTGACAAGTTGCTCTGATGATAACTTGAACCTAAAATCAATAATTAACTTACCAGGAGAACTCATGAGTGTACCCGTGGTGTGTCAAAACCCACGCACTTGTGAGCTAATCCGAAAACATAATAATTGATTAACTTAACCAATAATTAGAGGTTTAATCAGCTTCTAGTAGTCCCGAATTAGATCCAAGGCGAGGAAACCGGTAGTGAGACAGATCCTTCGGGCTTCTGATATCCGAACCGAGTTCTAAGCAATGGCTTCTGAAATGGACCAGATCTGAGTGACACATTTCTGGTTCATACCAGATGACTGAGTGATTTTCTTGGCACTGGGAGGATTCCCTACGGGCGCACCAGTGATCATTTGTATCATACGCCTTTAGGATTATGTTTCCACCTTTGTCAAGGATTTCATTCAGCTCGGGAGGTTAAGGGTTGGGTAATTAATTTATCATTAATTCAACCAACTTCATATTTAACTGATCACTAAATGTTAAGGTCAGAATAAAGATAAACAAATAATGGATTCTTTATCTAGTTCTCGTTAGTACAATGTCGTTAACCAATGGGGGTACGGTCTCCTGATACCAACTGTAAGAGAGATCCATCGACCTAGTTTGTTAACCAATGGGGATTCGTTGTTGGCCTACTCGGGAAGACCCTAAGGCGAGACCCTTCGATACGGAACGCGAGAGCTAAGACGAGGTGTAAGGTGTTCCAGGTCGGAAGTGAAGCCTCCTCTTTAAGAAGAAGACGAAATTGAAGACCAGATACTTGACCGCGGTTTGAGGAGCCCGCTATACGCGAGGCCCTGGCGGAGACCCCAGGTGGACGCACGCTGGAGAGGTTCAGCATTCTACGCGAGTAGTCGCCTCCGCTTCTCTATCAAGGAGTCAACACTTCAAGTCCCTCTCGTTTTCCCCACAAGATTAACTAACTTAAATTACTAATTTTAATAATAAACTTAACTATTAATCAACAAACGCACGTTTATAAAAATTTAAACGCACGGTGTAAATTTGTGTCTGACAAACAAATGCACGTTCATTATTATAAACACACGTTGTATGTTTTTAAACGCACGTTATAAAAAAACAAACGCACCTTTGAAAAAATGAAACGCACCTTTAACAAATTGAAACACACCTTTAAATAATTTTAGACGCACCTTTAAACAATTTTAGACGCACCAATAAACAAACATTGTATTTTTTCACTTCTGTTTTGTTTTTGTTAGTTCCATTTTGTCTTCATCTTCCCAATCTTATCCACCTTTTCCTCACTTTTTCCCCTACTTTCCTCTGTTTTCCTCCAACAAACAAACCACTATATTCACACACACCCATTAATGGAAAACAACCACTAAACACCACAACCATCATTCACAAAAAGAATTGACGTGACCCTGATAGGGATGGAGTTGAGGTAAGGTTTTTATGGATTGTTTTTTTTTCTTTTTCCTTTGTTTTGTGATTAGTGAGAGACACGGAGATGTTGGCTTGGTTGTCTTCTCCGAAGATAGAGGGAAGTGACTAGATCTGAGCCACGATTGAGGTCGGGTTGAAGGCGAACAGCGTGAAGGGTTTTGAAGGCGTCGGAGGTTAGAGGGGAGAGGGAGCGGTGAGGCTTTGGTCCGGCGGTTGGGTCAGGCGGTGGTGGTTAATGAACGATTAATAAACGATTTGAAGGAACATTACCCTTTTAATCAACTAGGATTGGGTTAGTTAGAGTTAACTAGGGTTTACACGTGTCAAGCTGTGGTGGCTTCTTACACTTTGTACGTTAACTATACTTTGTATCATATATACTTTCTCGGAAAACATATACTAAAAACATCCACTAACCAAGTTAAATCATGTGTAGTTAAATCATGAATTTTTTTTCAAAAAAATAAAAAATAAAAAAAAATAAAACATATCATATGAAAAAGTTAACGACGTCTTAAAATGATATGAGAAATGGCATGTTTGCCTTGTTTGTTGAGAGAGAAAGTCAACACATTTGGTTTTTCCTTTTATATCCTTCATCTAAATTAATATGTTATTTTTTAACTGAAACTAACTTTAACCCTTTAAATATAACATCAATGCACTATAATATATCTTTCTCACCCTTTCTAGAAAAAAAATGTCTTTTGTATTTGATTCTAACCAATATAAAGCTATATTGGGCTTATAACTTTTTAACATTAATAATAATAATGGAGGTTAGATTTTACTAATCTGAAGAAGAGATCGAATACACGTACCTGCTGCTGCATCTGGAATAGAAAGAGCAGGAGGACCATAGATGGTGTGCAGTTTTATCCCATACATCTTTTGAAGTGAAATAAGTGTCTGTCTTGAAATGATTAACAACGAATTCGAGTGTTTCATGAGATAGAGAACCAAGAATCCAGCCTTTGACGACTGCATCCGATCTTCTCCACAACTTAGAGTTCTTTTCCTTCCCCAAAACACTACCGCTCACTGCAGGTATGACGAAATGAAGCATATCATGACTCTCTAAGAGACATAGCATCTGTATTTTCCACACATCATACGTGTCCCGACCGCTCAGCTTTATTGTAACAATGTTTGGGGCACAAAGATGTGGTGGGTATCCAGGATTAGAGGAGCTTGAGCCTGCCATTGTAATGTGTTTTTTGCTATCGCTTTGTTACCGTCTTGTTAAATACTTCAAATGGTCAACGCATGCCGATAGAGTTTGAGATTAACTAATGTATGCAATAATGCAAATCGATATCAAGATTAATTAAATAAAGCATGCAGCTCAAGATCAGATTAATTTAAGTAGACCTAGATTAATCAATTATTATAAGTACATCTTACCTACTCCGCAACATGTCTTTTTCTTCCGCTAAACGTACACTGGCCTTTCCACACATCATACATGTTCGACCAATAGCTTAACTTTCAGTGTCCATTCACAATAAATTATGAAAACTATATAGGTTGGTGTAATAGCATTCACATTTGGTCCACCTATTTTAATAGAACTTGCTATGACTTTTTAAGTTAAAAATTTCAAAAGTTTATATTAATTTTTGTAAAATAAAAATTTTACCTTTTTTTTAACTTGTTTTAAACAACAATGATTATATAAACTTCTCACACTTTTTATAAAAAAATATACTTTGTACAGGAACCTATATATAACCTCTGCTCTCTTTAGGTGTATATTTTTTTTATATGTGTCAATGGTAGGTGGGAAAATGGTTTGTGTTCCGCAATCTCCAATTGCGAATCTTTTACAAAATTTCCTTCACCGTGTACTGTGTTCGGTATCTCCAAGTGCTGAACATGCCATTGTTTGCCACCTAAACTTGGACTACTGTAACCTCATGTACTTTTCCCCTAATTTTATTTATTTATTTATTTATTTTGTTTAATCAATAAAATCTCTATTTTCATGTACATTTTGTCCTACTCAAATTATATTTTATATCTAAAATTTTATATTTTTTTAAAATAAATTATGAATATTAAACATCTTAAAGTTTATACAAATATCCGACAAAGACAAAGTTATAAAATTCCAAATAATCTATATCGCTTATAACCATAATTTTTTTTATAATAATAATAAGGATAATATTTATTTTTGTTTCAAATTTGAAATTTATGAAAATTTTATATAAACTATAGAGAAAGTATATAGTAGAAAGGCTTTTATCATAAGAAGTGTAGGCAGCCACCAAATTATGTCATGTGAAGATATTTAAACCCATTACAGTCAACTTCAAGGGAAAGTCAGACATTTTCTCTATAACTGGTTACTACAATCACGTTCTATATTCGGTTAAAATTTCATAATTACGTGAATTATTTGAAATTCCAATTTGAATTATACAACTTCAATAAAAGACATTACGATCGATTTCATAATCTCATCAAGTGCAAAATTATATACGTTTAAAATTGTTGGATTTTTATGATGGCATACAAAAATGAAGCAACTGACTAGGATTTTAAAACTATTACAATTCACGCAGAAAACGAACACATGTATGCTCTGTTTTTTAAACGAAAAACATAGCATGATTCACTCAGAAAAAGCGCATGCTATACATAATGTAGTAAAAAAAAATGCATGCATAACATACATGAAATAAAGGAATTCTTCTTACGTGCGTTTATTTTATAATACATGCGTTTGTTTTTATAATTCCAAAACTTGAAAACATGTTATAATACATGCGTTTCTTTAATGATTAAACTATAACGTGCTTTTGTTTTATAATAGTCTTCACCATCATTGTTTTATAATTAAACTATAAAGTGCGTTTGTTTCAAACGGCACTCACACAATCAGCAAAGCTTGACACGAACGAAGGTAAGTATTCATCTCCTAATTCCCAAACAACTAACCATAATATTAATATTATTATTATTAATATTAATAGCAATTCTTACCTGTTTGTGTGAACTGGTGTCGTGAAGGCACTGAAACAAATTGGAGACAAATTAGGTAAAACAATGACAAAGGTATGGGATCTGAACAAGGATCCATGTACAGGTGAAGGAAATTGGGGCGTCGGTGAGTACAGAAAAGGTTTTAATGTCTCCATTGTTTGTGATTGCTCCTTCCAGAGTAATGCTACCTGCCATGCTGTTGATATGTACGTCTTCTTCCTCAAACTACAGGTGAATTTTACATCAAGTGCGTCTAAACAGTTACAAAGTGCGTTTGAAACAATAAATGTGCGTTTGTTTGTCACGTCCCAACAATTTTAAACGTAGAATGTGCGTTTGAAACTATATACATGCGTTTAACACACTCTGTTATCACCAACTTCTTCTTTTCTTTTGCAACTTCCGATAACATAATTGTTTTATGTTTAATCGTTCTTCTTGAAATAAAATCGAAAGTATTTAACAACTATAACGAGCGTTTATTCATAATCCTCTGTTTATCGTCTACGTATACAATCCTCTGTTTTTTTGTTTCAAAAATTGTTCTAACGTTTTTCGTTCAATGTAATAGACTTTTTATTTGTTTGTTTCATTGTGTAATCTTTCAAAATATTTAAACAATTTGAAATCTGTAAATTAATTTTTGGTTAAGCCTCTGTTGAACTAAAAAAAAAAAGTTTTGAACGTTTTTTTCTAATTTACCCTTGGTTTGTTTAAGCCGACCATGATTAAGGTTGATAATTACCATCATGTCACCGCTTACATCTAAGGGCTGAGAAGCTTTCCTACGCTTCCCACATTAAAAAAGCTTTGTACATTATCTTCTATAAAACATATCTTTTTACTATAAACTTCAACATAACAAACCATAACCCAAAACATGACTAGCCCACCAACATCATTTAATCATCATCATTATATATATATATATATATATATATATATATATATATATATATATATATATATATATAGGATTGGGATCATTTGAGAACTCACTCCAGTTGTGAGAACTTGAGAACTCGTATAGGCCAATCACAAAGCGACACATAGGCTGGTTGTGTATATTATAATCATGGGTATTATTGTCCATTAGAGATTATTATCTCTCATTAACAATCATCAAATTGTTAATTAATAATATAAGTACCCTTACACACACTGCCAAATTTATTGTCCCTAGGTTTTTTTTCCCGCCCACCAATATAATATTACTATGAGATTAATAATGGCCATATAAACTCACACACAAAGCTTCAATAATACACACAACACATGCAGATCAGGCACAACCCCAAAATAACCAAGTAAACCCTAACCATTTTGTTTTTCTCTTGAGCATGGATGATCCAAATGATGGTCCGAACGGTATTGAATTCTTCACTGATCAAGATCTACAGGATGTCGCTAGATTCCTTGCAGAAGGTCCACCAACTAGCTCCGAAGCAGAGAATGGTTTGTTGGAGAGCAATTTGCGATCGGTACCTGACAAGGGGAAAAGGGTGGTCGATGAGTCGGAGGAAACTGTTGGTGGGGTTTTTTTCACTCGAAGATGGTAGTTCGTCTGCTGAACAAGTCAACATATCCCCCATTAGCCAACCGGCACACGTTGAAGAAGATGGTAATTTTCCCCTTGTTATACCTTTTTCCCTTTTTTTCGTTTGGGGGGTTTTGTTTTTTTGTGATTTTGTTTTTATTTTTGTAATAATTTGTAAGCAGGGTTAAGTATTTTGTGTGATTTTTGTTTTTTTTTTTGTGATTTTCATATATGTGTTCTGATGTTTTCTTCGCTTTTTTTTCTGTATGTAGAATGCTTGTTGTTGCCATTATTCATATAAGACCAATCTTTTGTGTTTATAGGTCACTTGTTTGGGGTACTCATCCCAACGTTTGTATTTTACACTGGGGTAAACCCCCCACAGTGGCTCATTTAGTGACATGGGGTTGTTTATTTACACTGGTTTTTTATTTTTTTTTGTCATATAAGATGATCATTTTGGTTTTGATATATGTGTTCTTGTGATATATGTGTATGTATAATGTTTGTTTTGTTTCTGTTCTTCATACAAGATAACTGTTTTGTTTTATAGCTCAGTTGTTTGGGGTACTCATGTGAACGTTTGTATTTTACACTAGGGTAAAAGTCCCAAAAAAATGGCTCATTTTAGTGTCAAGGGAAGGTTTATGTAAACTGGGTTTTTTATTTTTTTTGTCATATAAGATAAGTGTTGTTGATATATTTTTGTTTCCTTTTTCTGTAGAAGTATAACAATGTTATGTGGACCCTTGTTGTTGTTGTTGTTTTTGTAGGATCTGGTTGCGCATATTGGTTTACCCCAAATGGTACTCGTTACTGGAAGCCAATTGTAGACGAGGCGATAAAGCCGGACATGAAAGCGAAGTATAGGGAGTGGCAAGACGTGGTACAAACGTATGAGACGTATGCTGAGAATTGTGGCTTTTCTACTAGGATTGGTACTGTAAAAAGGGTCAAAGGCATTGTCACCCATAGGTACATTTTGTGTTCCAAGTCAGGGAAACCCCAAACAAAAAGGAAATTCGACTCCTTGGATGAAACTTCGTTAAAAATTAGGCAGTCAACTTTCCAGGTGTGTGATTGCAAAGCCAGTGTGAAAGCGAAGTTATGCAATGTTACGTTGTTGTGGGAGATTTATCATTTTGAAGAGAGCCACAATCACATGTTGGTCCCGTCGTACAATAGAGATTTGACCAAAATTGGAAGGAAGTTGGATTTTGCTACTAAGGAATTTATCCACCGCGTAAGCCTCAACAAGGTTGGGCCCTCAGTAGCACACAAGATGCAAGTCAGCTTAAAAGGTGGACACCACAATGTGAAGGGCACCCCGGTTGATTACAAGAACTTCGCCAGGAGTATCCACATGTTCATTGGGAACAGGGATTCACAGATGATGGTTGACAAGCTGAACGATAGGGTTAAGAATTTGCCAAATTTTTCTTTTAAGTATGGCCTTGTAAACGGCGAGCTGAGATACATTTTCTGGGCAGACGAGATATCAAAGATTAATTACCAAGCTTTCGGTGATGTGCTTGCATTCGATGCGACTTACCAAACAAACAGGTAAAGTGGTTACTTCTGTGTCGTTTTTTATTTTTTTATCAGGGTTGTTTTTTTCAGTATGGTTTTAATTTTAAGTCCCGTTTTTACTTTTTGCCCAGGTACAATATGATATTCGTCCCCTTTACTGGTGTGGATAATAACAAACGCTGCGTTACTTTTGGTGCGGGTTTGCTGTTTAATGAGACCATCGAGTCGTATTGCTGGCTGCTAAACACGTTTCTCGGAGCGCATGGGAAGCAGCCAAAGTTGGTGTTGACGGACCAGGACCCAGCTATGAAGCAAGCTGTGGCTGCTATTTTTACCGAGTCCAGGCATCGGTTATGCATGTGGCACATTATGAAGAAATTGCCCGCGAAGGTACAAAGACTTGCCTGCTTTATGGCTGTTTTGTTACTTTTTATTTTGAGAAACAAAAAACTCATGCCCACTGTATTATTTTTTTTCAAAAAACAGGTTGTAGGAGGTGCACATGATAACTCAGAAGTACGGGCGGCTATCCATAAGTTGGTCTGGAATGTTTACATAAAACCGTCCACGTTCGAAAGCCGGTGGGAGAAGTTGCTCGACAAGTACGGCCTGGCAGATCATGAATGGCTGCGAGACATGTTTAATATCAGGGAGATGTGGGTACCCGCCTACTTTCGTGAAATTCCAATGTCGTGCCTCATGAAGACAACGTTCCGGTGTGAAAGCTCGAACGCGTCATTCAAAGTTAATTCTAGCTGGGCGAATACGCTTGTGCAGTTTTTGTTGTGTTTTGATACAACGATGGACTCTCAAAGATACAGGCAAAGGGTTGCGGAGCATCAAACTGACTGTCGCCTTCCTGAATTTAAGACCGGCATGGCGATCGAAAAGCAATGCGCCATGATTTATTCCCAAACAATATTCCATGAAGTTCGAAAGGAAATTCAGAAGTCGTTGCTGTGGTGTTTCATCACCAAACAAGATGAAGTTGATGGGGTAAAGGTGTACACTGTAACCCACCTTGACAAGCGCACAGATCCGGTTAACGACTACACGGTACTATCTCGAACTGTTTTATATTTTTTTAGATGTTTTTCTTGTCTTTTTTTTTTTATTTTTTGTTGTCTAAAATATTTTGTTTTTTGAACACAGGTTAGGGTCCACTCCAACAGTGATGTAACATGCTCATGCAATTCCTGGACCCGAATTGGATACTTCTGCAGGCACATTTTCTGTGTTTTCAGATACACCAAAGTTCAGGAAATCCCCGAGAAGTACATCATGGACAGGTGGAGGCGCGACGTCTTACCAAAATCTGTGTTCAGCGTAGACGCGCGTTATGGAGTTGACCACACCGACAATGCTGTTATGCGAAATGCGCTGCTTGACATGTTTAATCAATGTGTTGATCGACTAAGCGTTTCACCTGATCGTTTATCCATGTTTTCAGAACAGCTCAAGTGTATCAAGGATGATGTTTTTAGGAGCAGCAGCGAGCCACTTCAGGGGGAGACGGGGAACGTGAATGTGATTGCTGACCTGTTGGGGGTACCAGAAGATGTTGAAGTCTCATGCACCAATCCGCAGGGTATAAGGAACAAGGGCTGCGGCACTAATCGTCGACTCGTGGGACCTGGCGAGAAGGCTGCAAACAAGAAGAAGAAGCACCCTCGTCAGTGCAAGACATGCTTTGAATTTGTGACCGACCATGATTCCAGGAACTGCCCAACGAAGAAGAAAGAACTAGCGCCTTAGATGTGTATGAACAGCCCCCCAGCCCGTGATATTCTGCATCTTTTTTGTGGTAAGACTGTTTAAGTTTAAGTTCAGTATGAAACTGTAACAAACTGCCGAGCCGTCGGGTTTTTTTTTGGTCATGGTGTAAATGTTTGTTCCGCACAGAGCTATGTCGTTTTGTGCGGAACGGGCATTTTATTAAAACCATCTAAATTACCTAGTAGCAGTTCCACGGGATGCTTTTTTTTTGGCGTATGTATGTAAAAACAATAACCCAAATATTGGGTGGGGTGGTGGGGGGTTTTATGTCATGCTGTTTGGTTTTACTTATAAAATATCTAGCTTTTATCTGTTTCTGTTTAGCTGGTTTGGAATTTTTGCACAGAGCTATGTTTTTTGTGACTTTGTTTGGAAATTTTGCTGGCTTTGCATGGATAACACGGTTGACCAGGCCCCATTTTTACACAAGTGTAAAAACCTAAAACATGCATGGATACCACATAGGAAATAAAACATTAAACATAACAGAACAGGGGTGGGGGACCATTTTACACCGGTGTAAAAAGCTCCAGCCCCGACTCGGAAACATTAAACATAACAAGGACACGCGATCACACCTACATTATTTTTTTAGATACATTTGACCGCATGTAAGCCGAACTCCAGGTACTTCTCTACCAACGCCCTTTTGGCGACATAACTGCATCAGAGTCAGTTTCGTCGTCAGAGGGCCAGTCAAAACCAGCCAGGTCGTCTTCAAGGTCTGTGTAGTCATCCACGGGTATGGGGGCTTTTGCCGTTCCTGATGTGGAGTCTCCTGTGGTTTTGCGAAGGCGGGTTTTTCTTGGCCCCCCGCCGACGTTAGGACTAGTATCCGGCACAAGTGGTTGCCCATCATCACCCAATGGTAACCCCCATCCCATATCCAGCAATTTCACTTCAGTCCCCCCCTGTTACCTTCGTCAGCGCGCCCCGCTCAGGTTGGTTGCTGGCTAACATAGCGACCGTGGGGTTGAGATCCCCCGTGACCCGCGGGGATGGAGCGCAACGGCAGTGGACAATATGACGGCCTGGCTCCGTAGGCATCGTGCGCCAGGACTTGCCTCGGTCATAAGCTCGTACCGCAGCCCTACCTGCAGAAGGGGGCGGCGGCGGCATCAGCGGAGTACTAGTCAACACATGTTGGCGGGGTGGCTGCATCAGTGCAGGATTAGTCAACATAGGCGGGGGCGGTGGAGTGGTTGACCCGGGGCGTATCCCCATTTGCGAACGATGCCACACTTGCACTAGTTTGCCTTTCCTGTCGTTACGTGGGAATTTATGAGGCCTCTCTTCATTGCCACTCATGGCTGCACAGTCATTATCAAGTAAAATAACAAATATCAGCCAAAGGGAAAACTGAACAAATATAAACAATATATAAAAAAACAAATATAACAAAGAAACCTTTTTGTTTTGCCTATCTTTGTTAGCAACTGACTTTTCCGGCTTTTTTGGGTACCAAAAGCATGGTATAAGTAGTGGAAAAATTTTAACAAGTGGGCCCATGGAATCACAAAAGATTGTGTACTTGGTGAGTGGCAACAATCATTTAATTGGTTGAAAAAAAAAACCAGCAAGTGTCTTTTTTTTATGTTGATTGGGGGCACAGCCACAGAACTTTTATATTTTTTCCTTTTTTTACACCTACTTTTGTCGTGTCATGGGAACAGAGGCTAATATATAACTTTTTACACCGGGGTAAAGTTAGGAAGATGGGTTTTTAAAGTGGCCCATGTAACTAGCACACTGGTTACATTGGTGTAAAAAAACTCAGCTGGGTATGTAAACGTATTTTTAAGAAAAGCATAAGATCAAGTGGGGGCCATCCCATAGCATTTACACTGGTGTAAAAATACACAGACAAAAAGAATGGGAATATATAGTGGGCCAGGTGATGACGTGCACTGTTATTTTTATTCAGGTCACGTGATGGGGGAATCTTTTTTTTACACTGTTGTAAAACCATCAGGTTTCTAATGTGGGCCAGTTTTTAAATGGAATATAAGTGGGGCCATGTAATAAGAAACTGGTTACACCGGTGTAAAAACAAACTCAGCTGTGGTCATGGAATGGTATTTTTTAAAAAATATCATAAGATAAAGGGGCCATGTATTTTTTTATACAAATTACACCGGCGTAAAAATATAAAGACAAAAGAATGGGTATATAAGTGGCCACTTAATGACGTGGACATTTTTGTTATTCAAGTCACGTCATGGGTTTGTCCTTTTTTTACACTGTTGTAAAACCAAACAGGGGGGTTCAACCGTGAGCCGTCTAATGGTTTTTTAAATAAAATCAGCAGATAAACTGGGGCCCATCCCACAGCATTTTACACCGGTGTAAAAATACACAGACAAAAAGAATGGGAATATATGTGGGCCACGTGATGACGTGGACTGTTATTTTTATTCAGATCACGTGATATGAGAATCTTTTTGTTTACACTGTTGTAAAACCAACAGGTTTTTTATGTGGGCCAGTTTTTAAATGGAATATAACTGGGCCATGTAATAAGAAACTGTTTTACACCGGTGTAAAACAAACTCAGTGGGTTCATGTCATGGTATTTTTTTGAAAAATATCATAAGATAAATGGGTCCATGTATTTTATTTAAACAATTTACACCGTGTAAAATTACAAGACAAAAGAATGGGAATATAAGTGGGCCACTTAATGACGTGGACATTTTTTGTTATTCAAGTCACGTGATGGGTTGTCCTTTTTTTAAATAAAATCACCAGATAAAGTGGGGCCATACCATACTATTTACACCGGTGTAAATATAGACAAACAAACGAATGGGAATATAACTGGGCCATCTAATGACGTGGACTGTTATTTTTATTCAGATCACGTGATGGGGGATTCTTTTTTTTTTACACTGTTGAAAAACCATCAGGTTGGAGTGTGGCCCAGTTTTAAATGGAATACAAGTGGGCCATGTAATAAGAAACTGGTTTACACCGGTGTAAAACAAACTCAGTGGGGGTCATGGAATGGTATTTTTTAAAAAATATTACAAGATAAAGGGGCCATGTAAATGACGTGGGACATGTATTTTTTTTACATTATTACTTTTTTACAAGTGGTGTAAAACATTTTTTTTACACCGGTGTAAACGTTCACAGCAGACAATATCTTTTCTATTTTTAGCATTTATGTAAACCAACTAGCAATTTTATAACAGATCACAGCACAAATATCCAAAACAAAAATAACTACTACTTAAAACTTAGTAAGTATTTTTTAGTAGCACGACATATAACCACACTAAAGTACGTCGACATACTGTCTACTATTTCCAGCATACCATAAATATTTACTGTCTAGTTTTCAACCCACCCAAAAGAACTTAACCTAGTGGACATAATAATTGTTTTGTTGTAATAACAACACAAGAGCAACCCAATCCAGCAGACCCACACCGTGAATGGTAGCCTCAGATGCTCACCGCGTCACGCCAAACCCGATCCTTGTAGATGTTTGCCCCCGACAGCAGGATGCTCGCTGCGAATCTCTTTCGCAAAGTGTCCACCTGGGATTGTTTCCTTTTACCATTCAAGCTAAACCCACAGTTGAAACGTGCCGACACCCCGCAGTAATTCTCCATGTGGCGCATCACAAATACCCCACAGTCGCTGGTGTTCTTGTACGTCTTCCAAGGTAAAACAACTGGCCTCACGGCGCATTCGCCCATCACAGTCGCCTTCGGGTGGTTCACCAACGTTAGGTACTCAACGAACATATGTTTCTGCATTTATTTGGGGTTTATAGCGCTATAAGTTGCGTGCACAAAATATGGACAATACAATAGGAAGAAAGGAGAATGGTTATATAGTGTTCTTTACCACTTTGTATGGCGTGCTCTTAACCACGTAAAGGCTGCTGTCAGATAGCACCACTGGCGACTTTTTGGGGGCAATGTTATCCAGCAGGCAGATGTCGTCATGTTTGAAGTCGAAAACAACAACGTAGTAGTGCTCCTTTTCCAGGATGGGGACAAAAACCATGTCAAACGACTTTAAGTCCATCACGCTCTGATTGCCACGCACCGCGCCCGAGACACCACTTCTGAAAGCCGCGACACGCTGCGCGTTTCTGTCTCCATCTGCATCCAGCATCCAATCAACCTGTTTACGTCACACCAAGTCTTTACGTCAAATTTGGCGGAAACAAATAAGAAAGTTAAAAAAAAATTAAGCAACATTAATAGGAACCAAAAAAGAAAAAAGAAAAAAAAAGGCAGAAAACCCTTGTTGTGTAGTCACAATTGTGCTTGTGGCAAGGAACAAACGTTGTAACCCCCTGCAGAACGGTACAGCGGGTCGTTGTTAAGGACATCAACCCAGGCATCTACAACACATCCGTACAACCTTCTGCCCAATGCCAAAGATTGCAGAAACGGGGCCTCGGCTCGGAAACCATAGCGGTCCTCAAACATGACGTACCTGCAATCTCTAAATTAACATCGGGTGGCGGGAGACACTAGGGGTGGTGTTTTTTACACTGGTGTAAAACCAGTGTTTTTACACTGGTGTAAAACCAGTGCTGTATAAAATAAAATACAGTTAACTAGGGGTGGTGTTTTTACACTGGTGTAAAAACAGTGCTGTATAAAATTAAAAACTTACGGGTAATGCTCCGTCGGGTCGATGTCTGCCTCATCTATAACACCTCCAATAGCGGCCTTCCTACAATAATAACCACCGAAAGAACACACAAAAAAAATAAATGTAATTTTTAAATTAAGTGAACAGAAACAACTTCTTTTTTTGTGGTTGTGGGCTTACTGTTTCTTAGCCTCCCGAATTGCTTGCTCCATCAGTTTGGTTTTTTCACTTGTCCTGAACAGGAAGTCCCACACTAGTAGTTCCGTCCGTGTACTTGTTGTTGCTAGCTCTACACGATCATTCAACACAACAGGTAACCTAGCCACCATATTCTTTGTCACGCCCCGGTGTACAACTGGAGCCTGCGTTGTCTTCAAATTATCCGAGGCATGGTAAACCTGTTTTGTCTTCAACGCCGCGATGCATTCAGGATCTATTTTGGTACAGAAGGGCAAAATTGGAAGACTTAAAAACATTGGTACAGAAGGGCAAAATTGGAACACTAAAAAAAAAAAAGCCTCCAACACTTACCCTTCCCCTTGCTGTCCTTATTGGTCTTTTCCAAAGTCACTGGGCCATCCTTTTGTTCCTGCAACACCACACCCTGCACTGTTGTTTCTCCACCCATCTTCGACAAATCTACGGAATCTTGGGTTAGGCCCAAGCTAAAAGTCGGTTGACTCGAAACACCCCTGCACTCAGTCGCGTCTACACCAAAAATACCAAACAACCAAAAGAATAAGAAGCATAAAAAAAATCATTCCAAACAAAAACATAAAAAGGTACCCTTTAATGTTTAAACTTTACACCAACCTTCAACACGGATGGGATCCTTAACAGCTTGTTCAGTCGCGATTTCCTGCGTGAGACCAAGGCTGAAACTTGGTTGACTTGAGCTTATGTTCTGACGCCCAGTCACAGTGGGCTCTGCAGCAGGGGGCATGTCTTGTGTCAAGCCCAAGCTGAATGTTGGCTGACTCAAACCCGCATGTACATGCCTTGAGGTGCCCGGCACTGTTTTAAATCGTCAACATCGACCCGTAACATAAGTTAACAAAGGTTAAAAAGTTTTTTAAGAGTAAAAATCACACAAACACACTGAATAAGTTTTATTTTTTTCAAAAGGGGCAGGGACATACAAGGGGACCCGATCCAAATCGTGGAAAGACCAAACCTCTTCCTGTGCGCATCAAGTTCCGCTGCCAATGATTTAGCCACTCCTGGACTTCCACCAACATCACCCACCAATGGGTCTTCAGAACCAACAGCGCCACACTTTTTCAACGCCTCCGGCGAGGCAACGCCTTTTCCATTTACACCTACGAAAATTTTAGCAGTAATAATAATCAATAATAATGAAATAACATATATACAGCGTTTTATACATCAGCACAAAAGTGTCAGAAATGGGTACCTGTACGGGCAGTTTCATCTTCGACAATGGGTACACTTCCCATATTGACAGGCGATGTAGGACTGTCAGCTATGGGGGTATGTCGAGTAAATAACCAATGACCATCAGCACTTGAATCTGATGAGTCACCAGATTCAACAATGTGCTTATCATCTACAGCGCCCGGTAGAACACTTCTTTCGATTGAGTCAGACGACTCGTCATGTGCCCCTGGGTAAAAGAAAACACAAATTCAGATCATTTAGGGGAGAAAAAAAATTAAACAGGATGGGTGTTTTTTATTTTCTTTCTTTATTAACCTTCAAAAGTAAACGCTTTGTCATTCGGTGCTGGATCCGTGTATTGCTTAGACAAATCTGTAACCACTTTTTCTATCACCTTAGACGGGGTAGCAAAATGCGTTGATGGTCCACAAACCGATTCCCACCTCACGCCTAACTCCTTCTCGTAGTCAACCTTCAAACTGACAACGCTAGTATTATTAGGATGTCGCGAGCACAAGGAAGACAACATTGACGCCACTCGCAATTTTGCCGCCTTCAAATCTGACATAGCAGTACGTGCTGCGCGCAACTCACCCTGGTAAAAAACAAAACATACTGTTTTTTTAAAAAAAATACCAACAAACGTGAAATACAACAGAAAACATAAGAAAAACACTTCATGTACCTCAAGCTCATCAGCTTCAACTGTAGTGACGGTGACGTCCTTTAACCTACCCAGTCCGAACCCACCATGGTTTATCTCGTAATCCTGGCGCCTGGTTAGCAACTCCTGCGACCAGTGATGCATTGCGCGTACACCAATTGGAGTGTTCATTCCACCAACAAGCTCTACACTATCAACATATAGTAGCTGCCCCTCCAAAAAAAGGTAACACAAGTAAATAAAAAACAACTAAGAAAATAATAAAACAACGCACTATTATTTTTTAGGCTAAATGGTAAGCTTACCGTCAAGAAAGTCAACGGACCAGCGAAGGCAGATGTTGGGTCACTTCGTCTCCACTTTTGCTTACACGTTCGTAGGGAAGTGATCAGGAAATCACACCAATCGATATTCTCAAAACTTGTCTCACTTGTGAAACACTTTGGGATTTCCTCTCTGCAAAGGCCATTCCCATGAGAACTGATCATCGTGGTTACAAACAGCATAATGAAGTCCACTTTGAACAAGAACATGTCGTCATAAGCATCTTCATGTATCTTCTCCGTAATCAAAGACGTTGAGACATAAATGTTTGGTGGATAGCGATTGCGCCAGGCACGCAACTTTGGATGCCATTCAGGTGGTTCGTTTAAACTTGAGAACTTAGTGCCGCCACATGGTATACCAAATAACTTTTGCACTACTGTTGCGTCAATATTCACTTCATGTTGGCGACACTTCAGCCTCATTCTATCCGGCTGGAAGGCATCTACTACATAGTGAGCCAACTTAACAGGGATCCCATCCACAGAAAAACCCAACAACTCGGCAAAGCCCATCTGACACACGGCCTCGCGCTGCCTGGCACTAAGCTTTGAAATACCCAAGAAAAGCTACCTCGGAGATGAACGTGATTTCAAGCTCCCCCACCTGTGAGGAACGTGAGCACTTACGTCTGTCTGTTGAAGCGGCGTGTCAGACACATAATCATCATCCGATTCAACGCCTGAATTAACGCGTGTATGTTTTTTTTTGTTTCGTATGCCCCTTAACAACGAAGTCTCCCCCCGGTAGACGACCCTATACATATGGGCTGAACTGGCGATACGTTACTCCGTTTTTTCGAGTACGCACGGGCGTCTTTTCAACTGTACATGAACAAATCAGGGGAATCAAAAATTTTCGGAACATAAATAAATTTTATGTGCAATCTATAACAAACCCTTTTTATACCTTTGTTACTCGAACTTAGGCAAACAACGTCTGCAAGGGTCGATAGATCATCATGCTCTCGTTTTGAACCTCTGGTTGCGGCCACCATATTTTCTTCTCCCTGATAGCAGGCTAAAGCCACCATAAAACAGGAGCAAAAATTACCCCAATGTAAAAACATCCATTTCCTAATTATGCTTATAATTTATAAACAGTGCAAATTTTACACCAATGCAAATAAAACAGAAAACAGTGGCAAGTACACAGGAAAAAAATTAACAGATGCTAATTAGGGTAAAATTCGAACACTATGCCAACCATTAATAATTTTGCATCTATTAATGCAAAAAACACATATATGCGGTGAATGTTATACCAATTTAGGGTTTTTTTTCCGTATACCAGGTTAAAACATAATCTATCAAAAAATGAAACTAATACTCAGTTATCGTATATTGTGAATCATATAGTTGATGATATAAACTTCAATCACTCAAAAATCTAAGTTCAATGCCTAACCCACATTCAAGCAAAGTTAACAAATTATAAAACAGAGGGTGGAACTAATTACCTCAGATTGGACGACAAACAATGGATGATTGTTAATGGAGGGGTTATATTTTTCGAACGGCGAAAAACAACGATGGAGGTGGGTTTTTTTTTTCGATGATCGACGGTTTTTTGTGGGAGGTTTGTAATCAGAATGCAAAAAGATTGTGAGACAAAAGAGTGGGTTTTGAAGTTTTTAAATTTTTTTAGAGAGAGGGTGTTGATGTGATAACTGTCAGATGGGAGGGAATCGATGAAGATGAGAGAGACTGAATAATTTTTTCTCATACCCATTATACCCTTACCAGGAGTTTTTTATTATTTTTGTATGTAATAATAATATGTATCACACAAAAGACAAAAAAGCTCAATATCAAATATCAGCCATTGGATTGGTTTGATCAAGGGTCCAAAAGAGTTCCTATGGTTCTCACAACTCAAGTGAGTTCTCAAACTATCCCTTCCCTATATATTATATATTTAATTATATATATATATATATATATATATATATATAATATATATATATATATATATATATATGGAGGGTTTAAATGAGAACACTCATCTTTTGTGAGAACCATGAGAACAAATCTCAACCACTCATTTATTTCCCTTATGTTTTAATGAAAAGGTTAAAATAGTAATTAGCCATAGCTTGAATCTTTCATGACATTTTCTCCAGATCTGAATCAATACAATCTTCGAGCATCATTCAACCATTCACCAATGAGCTCTGAATCCATAAAATCTTCGAGCATCATTCAATCGATTCAAGATCTATAAGATCTTCAACCATCCTTTATCAATTCTTGATCCATACGATTTCTATAGATCTAGGTATGTTCTCTATCTTTCTTAATTCAAACCATGTGACATTTAGCCATATCGATTATGGATCCATACGATTTTTGCAGATTTTAGGTATGTTCTTGCATTCAAGTATTTGTATTGGAAATCTGGAAAAGAATGACAAATGTGTAGTGTTAGTTTGTTAATTACTTGTTTTATTTTATTATATAGTTTTTATTTTTGTGAGAAATTGGTTATTGTAGTGTTAATAATTGTGCTTAATTGGCTATTGTAGTGTCAATAATTGTGTAGAATACATAATCATATTATAGGTTGTAGATATGTTAAGGTTTTCTAGTTTTGAAGTGGAACCGGGGAATCAAAATTTGAAATTATTTAGGGAACTTTGATATTTTAATGATTAATTGGTTCTAGATTCTTGTGAGTTGTTGGTCATTTTAGTGTTTGGACATAATCACATGATGGAGTGTAGAAATGTTACTGTTGTTAGGTTTGAATGGAATTAAGCATGCAGGTTTGAAAATATTTAAGGGCTTTGATATATGGTGGTTGATCATGAGCGCTTAAGCTTTATAGAAAGATCTAGATGCAGTACAAATTGTATTAATAGATGTACTGGATAAAAATGTGCTTATACATTCATACATTGTGAAAATCATTCTTCTAATAGATCTAATGGATAAAAGTGTGCTTATACATTCATCCAACATACTAAAAGTGTGCTTATAAAAATGTGCTCATTTATTTTCCAGGATATGTTGGTGCGGGCACTAGTTAAACGACGTTTGAATATTGCGAGGAGTGACACGTGCTTATGATATTGTGGCGATGCGACTAAGAGGGTTCCTATTGTCTACATCACCAACAACGAAGGAAAAATCAAGCAGATGTAGTATTAAACACTAGCAACAAGTGGTACATGTTGGAATTTAGTGGGCATATTTGAAACCTAGCAATACCACCAATCAAGTTGTTCAACGTTACATAATAAAAATCGATTGAATCTCGGCAATCCTTATAGGAGAAAATAATTATGTAGACATTATTATTCAATGAAATTACCACTTACATTTTATTATTGTTGTGTTTGTGTATTTTACATTTTTATATGCGTTTTTTTCTATCGTGTCAATTGTATTTACATATGTATAGTGATTTAACGCATGTGTAAACTGTTAACTATTATTAATATGTATGTTCTACAAATATGTAGCTGAATTACACATGTGTAAATTGTTTTCTTTCATATATTTTTATCTATTTTACACATGTGAATTGAATTACACATTTGTAATTTGTTCTCTGTCACTATTTGTATCTAGTTTACATATGTGCACCTAAAATGCATGTGTAAAGTGTTCGAAATCACATATTTGGTATGTTTTACATATATGCAGTTAATTTACACATGTGTAAGTTTTTCACACACACATATCTATGCATGTTTTATACATGTTTAATGTGTAAAGTGTTCTCTTTCACATATTTATATGTATTTTACATATGTGATGCTAAATTACACATGCGTAGAGTGTTCACTATCACACATGTGTAAGTTTCACCACACATATTCATTTCTATTTACATATATATGTGCATTTGTATTACACATGTGCAAAGTTTGTTCACTTCCATTTATTAGTTCATGTTTTACACACTTGTAGCTATATCACTTGAGTAAATTGTGAATAAACCAAGATAATATCATGCAAAAATCTTAAACTATTATATTGGCCAACAGTAGGATTTACACATGTGTAAATGTCTATTTTACACATGTGTAAGTTGCTCTCTGTTACTTATTTGATTCTGGATATACATTTGCACTGGTTTACACATGTGTAAATTGTTCAATGTCCTTTATTTCTCTTTTACCCATGTCAAGTTGCATTACACATGTTTAAATGCTTAGTTGTACACATGTGTAGTATCTATTTTACATATATGTAAATTGCCCGCTGTAAGTTATTTGTTTCTGAATTACACAATTACAACTAAATTACAACATGTGTAAATTGTGAATTAAATAAAGATAGTATTTATGTATAAATATTAAGGATTTAAACCAAAATGGTATCATATATATTTCAAAAGTATTCAATTCCCAACATGTCATATAATCATCGGAGGTACGATATCCATGATTAAATAAAATAAAAAGCTATAATCCTTGGCACGCGGTAAAAGCGTGATTACATAAAACATGTCATAACTCAGAATATCACTAATCTCTCTTTTCATTTTGTTCTCACTCGCACACTCCAATGCGTTCTTGATCACATCTTCTAGGTGAATATTGACTTCCGAAAGTACAATTTTTGCAACATTCTTGGGCTTCTACTATTGATCTCTCAAAGTTCTCCCTTGTCTTTTACGAACCGACAATAGAATGTACCAATTTTTTTTGAACGTTTCTGTTTAAAAGTGAGAAAATTACAAAACGTTAAATCATTTGTTTTTACTAGCTATAGTAAACAAATACCTCACTTACACATGTGTAAACTGCTTGTTGTTCTCTGAGAAACTCTCTTTCTCTTATCCATGCTATTTTTAACTTTCATACCTGCAAATACAGTGGTCTAACACAAAATTTATGAAGCCCACATGATATACCTGGATAAATTTCTAATATACACTTAGACATTTCATCAAACACTCATCTACAACTACTCAACACAAAAATAATTCATCAAAATCATCCCAACCAACACTTAAACCTTATACCTTTCACCAAAAGCCTCATATGAAACTACTCAAACGTAAGTAATTCAACAAAATAAACACAACAATTACTTAGACCTTTAATCAACACCTTATTTTGCCCACTACTCAAACGAAAGTAACAACAAAATCAACACAACACACACCTAGACATTTCATCGAACACCTTATGTGCAACTATTTTAACAAGTTCTTCATAAGAACAAACAATTGCAAGCTTGCCATTATACAACAGATTTAGGTCAACAACATATTTAAGAAATAATATTAAACAAAGCAGAGTGTATTGTCCTTAAATCAACAATGATTCAACACTGTACCTATCCAAAAATTATATCAAAGCAACACTTATTCAAACCATAACCTAAACACATATACGATGATACAATTCATAAACAACTATCAATCAAGTACAAAAGCTAGTTTACCTCTTGTAGTTCTTCACCAGCGTTCATTCACCAAAACATGTGAGAATTTCGAGTGAACAACGACTGTGAACTTGCCGGAGTTTCCTACATCACCTCCATTCATTGCTTCTTAATCTCTCCTTAGTTGTGTTTTTTTTGTAGTGATCGTGTTAGAGCTTTGATTTTACAGAGTTGAATTTGATTGTTCTGATGACTGAAGGAAGTTTTTCTGGTAAAATCAATGATTGAATGGAGGTTTTGAGAAGAGGGTTAATAGAATTATTTTGACGAAATTGACCTTTAAATTTGTTCCAGCGTGTTTTTTTTATATTTAAAGTCACATTCTAATCTTAGCCTCAATCAAAATAGATCTATGGATGAAAATTGTTCTCATGGTTCTCACAAAAATTCAA